>JAAGKR010008990.1:0-28496 GCA_011419295.1 Clarias macrocephalus | reverse complement strand
ATACAAGATTTCATGAATAAAATGGTAACACTATGAGGGTTCCATCGATATACTATAACACAATGGCACTGTATATATACACTCACTCACTCAGTCATCATCTATACCGCTTAATCCTGTATTCAGGGTCACGGGGGCCTGGAGCCTATCCCAGGAGACTTAGGGCACATGGCAGGGTACACCCTGGACAGGGTGCCAATCCATCGCAGGGCACAGACACACACATACACTCACTCATTCACACACTACTGGCAATTTGGGAACTCCAATTAGCCTAACCTACATGTCTTTGGACTGTGGGAGGAAGCCGGAGTACCCGGACGAAACCCACCAAGCACGGGAAGAACATGCAAACTCCATGCACACAGAGACGGGAATCTAACCTGGCCGGAGCTCGAACCCGGACCCTGGAGGTGCAAGGCGACAGTGCTAACCACTACACCACCATGCCGCCATGTCAGCATTCTTTCTAATTAAAAAGGTTTTGTGTGCAACAAAACTTAACATTTTTTTCTTTGATCTAATTTGGAGCGACTACATTGCTGTTTGATTCATGAGAAAATCACAATCCTAAGCATATTTATATAATATAATTATAAGCATGAATTTGCTAGTTTTTATTAATAAAACGTAATCAAATCTCAAATCTCTTTGCCAGTACAGTTTATTAGCATTTAAACAAACCTTTTTTCCACTATCATTTACTATCAATAATTTACTATGAACTACAATTTTTATTTGAATAATGGGTTTTCTTTTCCCTTTTCTTTTCTTTTCAATTACATCTTGGAGAGATATCCTTATGGTGTTCTTTTTTGAAAAGAAAAATACTGCTTTCTGAATTCTTTTAGCAGCATGCTTTTGCAAAACTCTTCCATTTCACAGTTTAGACTGCAAAGAACCTTGGTTAAATATCAAAGAACAACTGTTTTCAATGATTGAATCAGGAATAGCCTAAACAGTGTGATATTCAGAGGGGAAAAAATACCTCTGAATTTCACTATTTATAAAAAAAAATAAAAAGTTAATGACTTTAGAGTTGATGAATGAGTTTATTCCAAACACAGTCATACTGTATGGCATGTAGGTCAAATGTGCTTTGAAATCATACCATAATCCATATGGCCATTCCTGTTTATGAAGGGGTGGGGACTGTATTGCTAATTTGGGAGGGTAAATTGAAGAGTGTGCAATACTTAAAAACATAATGAAATGCAGTCTCAGACAGTGGGCTTGCACTGAACTCTATTAGGGATGTAAACTCGGGTGACGACAGCCCATAGTGTGTGGAATTTTCTAGTGCACGAATTAAGTGGCTAAGTTGATCTTCTCAAAATATCGATTCCTACCCAAATTATTTAAAAGAACTTATTAGCATAACATTTAAAATCCCACTGGTCAAGTGTAATGGAGTTAGATTGAGGCCCTTTTTTTTTCCAGACAACACACCGTACCACATGGACTGAACTGAAGAAAAACTTCCAGGCAAGTAGCTTAGAATGTGATAATCACCAGTAAGATGTACTCAGAACATATCTACTTAATTGTGTTTTCACTCTGGGCTGGTAATTGGAAACCTGACTCTGATTGTGTTTGCTGTTTCCACAGAGACTTCACATGAAAGCAAACTGTCATCGCAAAAAATTCACCTCATAAATCAGAAGGCAAAGACAGCTCTCTCAGGAACAATTCTCCATCAGTAGGGCTACTAGCAACAATCAAACCTTTTGTCTTTAGTGTCTAACCTTGTTTTCTGGAAGAAAAACAAAAAAAAATGGTCTAAACAGCTTTACCAAGTGATCATAGTTACACGGGGCATATGGTGTGCAGCATGTGGCCATACGGTAGTAGTCAGGCACTTGGCTGGATGCATTTACATGTGCAGACTACAAATTGCAGCTTGACTTTAAAACTCAGTTATAATTTGTAAAAGTCTGAATAAGTTGAACTAGCATGGTTAAATATTAACTGTAGTTATTTTCTCTCAGACAAACTTCCTAAAAATTTGACTGTTCAAATCAAACATACAAGATTTCATGAATAAAATGGTAACACTATGAGGGTTCCATCGATATACTATAACACAATGGCACTGTATATATACACTCACTCACTCAGTCATTGTCTATACCGCTTAATCCTGTATTCAGGGTCGCGGGGGGCCTGGAGCCTATCCCAGGAGACTTAGGGCACAAGGTGGGGTACACTCCGGATAGGGTGCCAATCCATCACAGTCAGCCAATGTATGCACATTTCAGATAAAGAAAAATAGGAAGATTTAATATTATATTAATATAATACGAACTATTGTATCAATACTGTATATGCTATAGTGTACTGTATATATAGAGTATACTGTAACTGGTGTTCTAACATTTGAAAATTAAACTGTAGGTTTACAGTTTGCAGTACTGGAACAAGTTGAGATCAGCTGTCTACCAAAACCCATATTTACAACCCCTCACAGAAGCACTTTCAGCAAGAAAACACATCTGATCATTTTATATCAACTTAAATAACACTTTTTAGTAATTGCTTCTAAATCGTTCTGAATATGCCTCTCCTCTGTCTGTGTTGTTTTGTTCATGGGTAATGTGAGCTACAAAGTTAACTAGCTTCTAACACAAGGTTGAAACCCAAATCTCTCTAACTTCTGATCAAGGGCACTACTTGGTGTGTGGGACCAAGGGATTGTAGAGCACTAGCTTTCCAAATACTGCTAGTTGGGATTCAACCTTGAAACCCCAGCAGTTAGCTGATATTCTGAAGCAGAATAAGCGGAAATAGAAAGTACAATTATCTACCACCATCATGGTTTATTCTCCTCATCTTTTGTGTATAAGTACTAGTAAGATTTTTAAATTCCTTTCACACTTGTTAATTACACTAGGTGTCAGTCGTTAACTGTCAGCTGCCACCCCAGCACTAGTGTCGCAAAAGTTTTTTTTTTTGCAGAGCCTGGTATTAATAGCTGGACAAATAAACAAACAAATCATCATTTGATTATGTTTATAGAACTATTGTACAAAAGCAATATCACAGTTTAGTTCATTCTGTTGTACTGAATATCAGCATAGTGGTATCTAGTTATATCATACTGAGCCATGGAGAAAATCAGTGATAGGGGTATTAAGTAAACAGCGATGCACAAATAATTATAATTACTACTAATAAATAAATAGTAAATAAATATAATTAATATTAAATATACAGTTACTGAAATTTTGTTTAAAGAATGTTTAAATTTGAAAAAAAAAATCCAAATAATTTGCATAAACGTAGGTTGGGTACATAGGTTTCATGGCTCTGCTACATTATTTTGTCATGTATGCAGTTTATTCTACTGAAAAGCGCCATATACAGACTGCTCTCAGTCAGTTAATGACCCCTATTATTTAAATTCGTTCTCTAATTTCACATTGAAATGCTTTGCATGGTCAGTGACATAGAATTGTTATAGTGCTGAGCATTTTACTATTGACCCCATGTCAGTTTCTTTCCTCAAATGTAAATTAATTTGAACTGGGACTATGTGTGTGTGTGTGTGTATGATCATACATATGAATTAGTGATTAAATGTCAGGTGGATTTTTTTTTTTCCTTTTAGAAAATGAGATCTTTCTTTACTCAGAAATGTGATGAGAAATTTAGTACTCTTAAGTACCATCTGATTAAGGGGGTGAATGCAAAATACCAAAAGACACCTTGAAGTGTTATACTGCAAATTGCAATTTCAGAGAGAGGACATCGGCATTGTTTTTCCCTTTAATGTGCTTAGACTCAAGGTTACATATCCTGACGCTGTTTGTCCTTGGGTTACCTCATTTCAGAATATCCTTGGGAAAGGGGAATTTAGCCTTGATTTAAACACTTTTTTGAATCTACCACTCAATATATTTTTTTCGAAGAAACTTTTTGTAGTGAATAAAGATTAGAAACCTCCAAGACCGTATAGGTCCGAACTCAAAAACTGAATATTCATTTTGTGAATTGAATTTTTTCTTTACATGTGGTCAATCTAATCTCACACCAATGTTTCTTTGTTTTTACTTTCAAAGGTAGAAAATGTAGGTCATATTTTTTTGTAATATTAGTATTTATATGAGAGACAAATGTGGCATTTTACCTACAGTACTTAATCCTGTTTTCAGGGTCGCGAGGGGCCTGGAGCCTATCCCAGGAGAGTTTGGGCACAAGGTGGGGTACACCCCGGACAGGGTGCCGATCCATCACAGTCAGCCAATTTATACACATTTCAGATAAAGAAAAATAGCAAGATTTATATTATATTAATATAATATGAACTACTATGTAGTTCTCTGTTCATTTAGTTAAAACAGCTTGGACATAGTTTTCTCAAACACTAAATAAACACATGCATGAACCTTTTCGAATGTCATTGCAGTGCTGTGTGTTTGGTTACTAGGTAAACTGATATTAATTACTGTCCACCAATCAAACATAACATTAAAACCACTGGCAAGATAAGTCAGTAACATTGATTATCTTGTTACAATGGCACATCTCTATGAGGTGGGATATATGAACCAGCAAGTGAACAGTCCGTTCCCAAAATTGATGTGTTGGAAGCAGGTAAAATGGGCGAGTATAACAATCCGAGTGACACTGACAGGAATCAGACTAGGTAAGAGCATCTGCGAAATGAAAAAGTGGTCAGAGGAGCACCACCTGTGACAGGGTGTGACTTGGTCATGTGTCTCATTGGCAAAAGCTAGCTCATCTCGTCCAATCCCAAAGCAGAGCTGCTGTAGCGCAAACTGCTAAAAAAAGTTAACATTGAATGTGGTAGAAAGCTGTTAGGACGCATCAAAATTTTTAGCATGGAATGTTGTAATGGAAGAACGTGTAGGATAATTTGACATAAACTTTTGCCATATTTTAACATTGCCCCAAATAGGATCACATAATCCACTTCACATGGTTACAGTATTGTGCAAAGGTCTTGAGCCACCCTATTTCTTCATATTCTGCTTGCAAAGAACCAGACAGATTTTTAAATGCAGTCTTGAGGAATAGTTCTTCAGGCTTTCTGAAGTACTTTTTGGCTGTCTTATTCTGCAAATTTTGACTCTCATTTTCAGTCCCTGTACCTGACCAGTTTCGGGGAAATGCTTTTGTTTATTTTTGATTCATCTTAAGGCATCAACCAGTGAGAAACAGGTGCAGATGATGACAGATGATCAGGCCGGCGATTAGTATACTGGTGAGGCTGAATGCTGAGTGGTCGGAACAGACAAGAGGGGAAATGAGGCTGCTCCTGAGGTTGTTACATAAACATTTTTTTAATTGTAGCTTTGGGCAGTCTGTCACAATAAAAAATTACTTACCATTTTTTTCATTTACTGCACATACATTTAATATATAAAAATGAGGGATGGCTCAGGACATTACTGCCATTACTTTGCATTATTAATTAATATTGCCATTACCTGTGTGTCAAATGCTCAATATAATCTAAGAGGAAAACAGATTGCAATATGGTATTAAAAATGTAAGACGTACACAGATGTTTACTCTGCAGGAGAGTCTGATTTCTTTGTAATACCTCAGGCTAAGTTTTTTTTTTTTTTCTTCCTTAATTTTAACAGACTTCAAAAAAGAAAAAGAGTTCTTAGTAATAGCTGTTATAATATATTTGAGAACAGGAAACCATTTCTCAGTCATTCCACAATGAATTAGTAATTAATAAATAAATAAAATGTAACCACTGTGATATACAGTAAAAGTATTTGCGCTGTTATAGGCATGCTCAATGCTCCCAGGCTATACTCTGGATCCACTGTGACCCAGGTGCACACATGTGACCAAACATACAAGATTTACACATAGACGTGCAACGCAGTAGACCTACTTTTGGGCTTTGGGATTAGTGTTCTTACAAAGCTGAGTGCACTAAGGTAAGGATAGTCTCTGAAAATATCTCAATAACCCAAAATATAAAGGAAACTGGGTTGTCAGCTTCTCTCTGGTGGCACAGTGTAGCAGTCACAGCATATTTCATAACCTTAGTGTTAGAAGGTAATATTTCCTGTGTGTGTTTTTTTTAAGCAGATAGAACCTTATAACACCAAGGTCTTGATTTGCGCGCTAATAGTATGCCGAGCATATAGACAGAGTAAACAAAGTTCCAAAAGCACAGCATGCCTGCCTGTGTATACAGTAGCCTAATGTATTGATTCCAAGAATTTTTATTTTTTTATTTTTTTATCTAAATGCTCACCAGCTTGAATCCTGAAAATGTAATCAAAGCAAATATCTTCATTTGTAAAAACACTGGTTGTTAAGTGGCTTTATTTAATATGTGTAGATTTTTATAATTAGGATGCCTTAATGATGCATTTTTGTGGTAATGCATTTTTTCTGCCATTTTTCATTAAAACACCACCCATGCCCTTAAATAAATAGGGGTAATTATAAAGCTCTGGAATAACTTTTAACTGCAAAGCTTGTATCATGCTTCCAAGGCAAAATTAAAGGTTTTGACTCATATAGATTTTTAATGAATAGTAATGGTCATGATGATAATAAAGGTATTCACAGTATGACAATCCGTCCTACAGCATTCAATCAGACCGTGTATTCTCTGGCACATGTAATTAAGCAAGGCAACATTTTCTGTGAGCGAAATTAAAGTCATATCCGCAGAACTCCTGAAGACGGATTTACATTCTAGCTTGCTTTCAAATGTAAGGCACTACAAATGAACATCAGCATTGTTAAAAATGATTAGACAACATGCTGTCTGGCAAATGGGCTCTTTGAAAAGTGCATAGCGTCTACTGTTCTTAGCATCCTTTAAAATGACAGAGTAGATGAAGCCTTGTTTTGGTGTGCCATGTCCTTCATAGCCATTAAGGGCTCTAAGTTGTGCAACAGTAATGTGTTTGCTTTATTGTCAATAGACTGCAAGCTTAACTGAAGATGTTATTGAATATATGATGCAAAAGCATGTAGATCGTGCTCAATTCCAAGTCGGTAGCTGTCTTATAATAAGGCAGGGCTGGCAGGGGGTAGGACTTGACTTTTTTTTTTTTTTTATTATTAAATTTTGTTTTTTTTAATAGGTGGGATGCCATGATATAAAAAGTTATGTCAGGTATTTGTACTTTTTATACTTATACTCCCTTACCAATAGGCCTAGTACAAGAAAAAAAAAGATATGTCCCTCTATCCTGCACAATCCTGACCCTACTGTATATAAAGTATGTTTATTTTTTTTTAAAAATGCTTAAATGTCCTGGGTTTTAAGGGCTAAATGGTACTTTTTATAAAAGGAAGAAGTAAAATGAATACATGAGAGCACTTATAAATCTGTAAATACTGAGCACTGAGATACATGCTTCATTTTCCCTTTGCTTATGTGTCAAGGTGCAATTTACTGGATCTCATGCTCAACCTGCTGATAGTCCTCCAAGCATTTAGCTTGGTCATCCTTACAACCTCTATTAAAGCTACTGTTTAAATGCTCCATAATGCTTAATGCCAAGCAACTCATTTAGGTATTAATAGCCTTGTATACAGCAAAGTATTGAGTCACCCTGATTTCTTCCTATTACATTAAATGTAATTAAATTTAATAAGGTAAAAAAGTGATAACAAATGTTTTACCGGAACAGGATGTTATATGTTATAAACAGGATTTCACAATTGATTGTTTATGTAACAACCTCAACAGCAACCTCATTTCCCCTCTCGTCTGTTCCAACCACTCAGCGTTCAGCATCACCAGTATACTAATGATCATCTTTCATCATCTGCGCCTGTTTCCCAATAGTCCATGCCTAAAGTTAGATGTTTTTTTATGCTTGAATGATTCATAGGTCAAAAACTTGCTAAAAAAAATGGGAGCTGAAAAAGTCCTTCAGGAACCTTGGAGAACTATTCCTCAAGACTACATAAAAAATACCATGAAGTCTGGCACTTTGGAAAGAATATGAAAAAATGAGGGGAGGCTCAAGACATGTAAAAAAAAAAAAAAGAAAAAATCATATTGATGCATTCCTACTGATCGTGTGATCACCAATGCTAGCCATATGTCCATGACTGCAGAGGGCCAGTGTGCCATGATGGCCTAAACACAGAGACTTCCACTCTGCTGACCTCCATTAGATGTGGATTCGGCCTCTCTTTGCTGGGACGACAGCGAGACTGATTGATTTGAGGGTGATGGATCACACGACTGCTTCTGCAGCACTCGTTCTTACTACCCATTCCATGTGCACCTTCAGGTAAAAGAGAAAAAGAAAAAAAAAAAAAAGTTCCCCGTCTACACTGTTTCGCGCTGTGTTTTCTCTACTCATGTCCTAATCTCAACTCAAATACAAACTAGGTGGTGTGTAGAGAAAGGTAATGACTCATGACTCATGGGAGGTTTTTGCCAGCATAAGTGAGTGTCCAGAATCTGAGAGGACACAGAGGGCAGATATATTATGCAGCAGTGGTATTTCACAGTAATGTATTCCAAGGCTTTATAGATCTACAGTATGTAGGAATTATGGCTTTGCCTCTGACCCTGCATATCAATCCATCTATGTGTGGAATTAAACTATGAATTGCTTACTTTGTGTGTGTGTGTGTGTGTGTGTGTGTGTGTGTGTGTGTGTGTGTGTGTGTGTGTGTGTGTGTGTGTGTGTGTGTGTGTGTGTGTGTGTTGTAATCACACCAAGTTGTAAAAAGAATGCATATTATTTGCACTTGAATCCCCATAATGTTGCCACGATGAAACTATGGAGACACTGACACCCACTCTCTTTTTTAGCTTCTCTAATCATTACCCAGCAACTAGATATGCCAAAGGAACATGTAATGGAAACAGATCTTCCTCTTCGTGGATTGCACCATTGGAAATATCTGCCCACAAGCTGTGAGTGTTAAACCCTCTGTCTGATGTCGAGATTTCCTCCACATCAGAGATACCAGTTTAATTACAGACTTTCTCCTCTGCTCCATTCCATGCCTCCCCCGTCAAGCTGCTCCGAGATAGCAGGTGTTTCCTTTTTTCTCCACAACATGCACAATCCACTTTCAAGCCACGGCCATTAGTGGTCAGCTCCGGCTCTGATGTATTGTCCTAGCCACGCAGGAGGAACATGAAAGGGATTCGTAGAGATCAGAATGAATAAGAGTGTAATAAAAATCTATTTGGATGAAATGATTGGGTCTGGTGTTATAATGCTGGACTGTGAACAATCACAGTCAACAACGCAGACAAATAAGCACATAAGCTCAAGCTCTGGTCAGCAGATCAGCGGTGTCTGATATAATTGGATTAGCAGGCATAAGCCAAGACTATATTTTTATTCAAAGATAAAAAAGACATCAGCATCCATGTGGTGGAAGAGATGAGATGAACCTTTGCCCTGTCATGGGGAATCCGTGAGTTTGAATTCCAATGATAGCACAGCCATGCAGTGTTTTCTTTTTTTTTTTTGTTTTGTTTTTGTTTTTTGTTTTTTATATGCGAGTTGCATTGATGTCTGTGTTTTTGAAGTATATATCTGTATGAGTTCTGTTTTTATCTGTGGTCTGGCTTCAGTTGTAATTCTCATTTTTTTCTTCCTAATAAAAGCATCTAAAACATTTCCATAGTCACATTTAGCTGTTAACACTTCCTCACTCATTGTCTGTACTGCTTTAAACTGTGTACAGAGTCGAGGGGGGCCTGGAACTATCCCAGGACACAAAGCAGGGTACACCGTAGCCAATCTATCGCAGTAAGCTGTAGAAGAAAGTAATGACAGCTGTCTTGCAAAACCAATAAATCCCACCTAATACATCCCACATCCCACCCAATACATCATAGCGTGACATGCATAGGGCTGAGCAGGAAAAGAGTTCAAGGTTGTCGATCCAGCCTCCTATAGAATGCAAAGAACAAACAAGTCTAATCGATTGAAGCTCCACCATACAACTTACAGTACTTCAAAAATCTGCTACTGTGTCCTAGTGCCAGATACTGCACACCTCCTGATGGCACAAAGGGCACGGTGGCTTAGTGGTTAGTACCGTCGACCTGCAACTCCAGGTCCTAGGTTCAATTCCCATGTCGGGTCTATGTGCATGGAGTTTGCATGTTCTTCCTGTGCTTGGTGGGTTTCCTCCAGGTTCTCCGGTTTCCACCCACAGTCCAAGGACATGCAGATTAGGCTAATTGGTGTTTCCAAATTGCCTACACATGGTCCTCTAAAAAAGGAAATGGCAACCCACTCCAGTATTTTTTTCCATGAAAACCCCGTATATCTAGGAAGGCCTGGCATCTATGGTCCATGAGGTTGCAAAGAGACGGATACGACTAAACAAAAAACAACGATAGGTTTCATAATAATCACTCAATGGTAACGAGGCAATGGCAATGCTTCCAAATTGTTGCTGAACCCTGATTTTCTTTAAAGTTGTTAAGCAATTAGGTGATCAAAATTCCTCTAAGGAATTTTCACATATATGCGGCATGCTAAATTTCATCTTGCCTTGGGCCTGTCTCCTCAATAGGACAACCTCTCCCAACCTTTGTGTACGCCCTCATCATCTTATCCCTTCTATCATTTCTTTTATAGCACCATTCCTATCTCCTATTTTATATATTTTCACCACATCTGGTCAAGAAATTATGATTACAGATTTTTGAATAAATTAGGCTCTGCCTTATTAAAATTAATTGATGTCTGGAAGCCATACTGGTTATACATCTCAGCAGGAATGTAATAAACTTCATAAGTTTCACACTCTTTATACTCTTCTGAGAGTGGAATCGCCTTTGTAAAAAAAAATTACAAAAAAAGTGTGCAAAAGTAAGCATTGTATAATAATAATAATAATAATAATAATAATAATAATAATAATAATAATAATAATTGGGTGGAGCTACAGTAAATGGTGCTTGGAAAAAAAAGAAACGAAAAATAAAGAATTTTGTTTGTAGGTATCATGGACACGAAAACATAAAAGCTTGCACTTTAGCACCACCAATAGAGCAATTGGGCTCATATTGCTTGCCTGAGAAGGGACACAAGCTTGATGTCTGTACAACTTACAGCTTTGGTTCCTTTCAATGAGTGATTCTTTTAAATTGAATTGGAGTGAATGAAGAAGCTGTACTTTATATCTTGGCAGAAAGGCTGAAGTGAACTCGATTCCATGACCCAAAATTGCAATAAGAACCCATAAAACCCAGGGCTTTGCAGGAATTCTGTGATTTCCATGTCAGGGGTTTTAAATTAGTAATAATCGCAGAAAAATATACTGCACATTACTAGATTTAATAATGAACGATTTCATAGCCACATGTTAAGGAAATTTTAGGGGTTATGCAAGTAGTCTTAAAGCAATCACCTGTGGAGTGATGGAGGACGCCTCTCTCTCAGTAAAAGCAATACTAGCCAATTGTGGGTGTTTGTGAGCTTATGCATGTGGAAGTAGATAGTGCTTTCCTCCAAGTGTGACACAGCATGAGGAGCAGTTAAAAAAAACGCAGAAATTGGTTTCATGTGTCTTGCCGAAAGCACTTTTTGCCTCATCCTCCACAGTTGGTATAGCTTTCATGCGATAACCAAAGTGGATAAAAATCCCCATAAAAAGAGGCGAAGAAATGAAAGAGGCAGAAAAATCCGGTTTAATTTTTGGCAGCTACATTAGAACATTCATGTATCATCCTTTTCACCCTAAAATACCTTTGCCATGCTGTAGATATGTTAAATCCCCATTACAAATGAAGGCACAGATGAAAGAGTTTCACAGGTATTTATTTATTTATTTTACGTGCACAGACAAGGTTATAAGTGGCATCAATTTGTGCACATTCATAATTTTTTATAGAATCATGATCAACTCAAAAGTGTACTGTATGTGTAGAAAATGATTTTGATATTGTTAAAGTCATATTTGTTGCCTCTACCCTTGCAGAATAGAACACTCCTGATCTTCAGCTCAGAGACTTCATGAGTTTCATTTTCATCAAACGTGTCCCTGTCTGCAGGTCCCAACCATTTCTGTTCTCAAAGTTTGCTACTTTTCACTAAATCCACAAAAAACACTTGCATCTGTATGTCTGCTCCATGACACCTACAGTACTGTAGTTTGTATTTTCTATTCACTACTCACCTTTTCTCCCCATGTTTAAAGGCAAAAGTGCTTGATTTGAGGGGGAGTTCCAGACGCTATTGAAAAACTCCCGCTTTGACACTGTTACATGAGAAAAATCAAGGAACTATTGACATATCTTTGAATGGCATCTCTGAATACAAGACTTTGGCATTGATTTGAACATATTAACCCGGCACTTGTGCTAAACTTAGCTCTAGACTTGGATATCAAAACACTCTAAAAGTACACAAAAAGCAATCGAAGATTGGGTTTTTAATCTTCAGCTTATGCATTTTTAACCATGCTTCCCTTTATGTCTCACTGTATGTTCACTGTGCAATTTACTAACTATAGACCCTTTCCTGTTTTTTATTTTTTATTTTTTTTGTAAAACAGGATTATTTTATCCAATAACCAGAAGAAACATTGTAAAAAAAATAAATGAATAAAAATAAAACCATTTACAATACATCATTCTTCTTCTTCAAGTAACACAAACAATTAAAGTACACATGCACACTGTCTTTTGAATAAATAAAGCCCTAAACGGGTATTACAATATGGTAGAATGCAAAATGTCACACATACTGAGGAAAAAGCCAGGGGTCAATGTTTATAACTCTATAACTCTATCTATATAATTAAATCTAACTAACTATCTAACTAAATCTATATAATTAATTTCATGCCAGAAGGAGTGAGGAGTGCTGTTGTACTGAATATCAGCATGGCTGTGATGAGGTTATAGGCACAAGCCTGCAGCCCGACTGCCAAAGATATCACAGAGCAGAATAATCCATGGGGGTGGTGGACAGTCCTGAGAAACCCAGAAGATTATCTTCATATTTCCACTTTATTACATTTTAAAATATCAGCTAATTTCCATAGTATTAATAGTGTGAAATAATAAGCTAGTGTTCTAGGGTGTACAATCTCATGTTCTACACATCAAGCTTACCATCTACTGTATCATGATTCCGCTGTCTGTCTAGTCTCCACACCACCATGAACCACAGACCCGGTGTCCTAGCATTCCTTACTCACATTCATATTAATCTGATTATTAACAATGCACACCTGTTCCCTATGACTACTCACCCTTTATAAGACCTTCAGTACACACATTTGGTATGAAGTAATAGCTCAGTCCCAAGCCACTGCCAAGCCTTGTTAATGTCCCTTGACTTTGTTCATAGTTTTGTTCGTTAATATTCTGCATGTGCAGTACATCACCTAAACCTTTCTCTGCCTCTGACCAGGAGATTGCCTAACACCTGGACCCATTAGCTTTCTCAGTTTCTATTAAATGCAGGTAGTGGGGTTGATTCTGTTGCTCAGGTCTAGGCTCAGCAACGTTTTGTGCCCAAAAAATGAGGTTAGTTGACCTAAATATACTAAATGACCAGATCCCCCCCCGTCAATGGAGTGTTGCTTTGCTGATTGCATGAGTATATTTCTGAATGACATCACCAAGATTCATTGGGCTCAAATTTTGATCCTGGGAGCATAATACATCATTTTCACACATGGATGGGCCAGACCTTAACCCCATTAAGAATCATTAGAGAAGACTCTTTGCATCAATTTAACTCTTCTATCGTCAAAACAAGATCTTGGAGAGAAATTAATGAGATTGTGGACTGAAATAAATGCTGTAACATTCATAAGCTTATATAAAGCTTAATAAATAAACAAGTACAGCATGTGTACTCACCCACGTATTTCTAAACTGACTATCCTTATACAGTATAAACATGACTTAGACCTTAAGATAACTGCGAACTGCTATTAAAAGCCCAAGCCTGAATTAATAAGCAGAGAAGCAATAACATTATTATACTACAATGCTGTTAATCGATCCTTTGCTATCGATTTCATTAAGAGCACAGCATGCAAAATTGAATCCATACAATCAAAAGGTCATTTGCCTGCTCATTGACTTAACAATAAATTTTGTCTCCTTGCTGTTTCTTCGTGATAAACTACAGACCATTAGCACAAATAGATACTCTGTGCTCACATTACGGAATGTATGTATTACTTTGAAGACTCTTATTAAAAGCAACAATTTATAACAATTTGGAAAACAATACCTATTTATTCCAATGAGATTAAAAGTCTTATTGAGCAGTTGTGGTATAATAAGGGAACACTCCAGAGTGCTCAAGTATGCAGATTAAAGGTCAGGACTTCATCTCAGAGATGTGTGTAATTCATGTGTTCTTCTCTAAGTGTGAAGTCAACACCAATGTCAACCCAGGATTTATTTCTACAGTATTTGAGAGAGTAAATGCATAACCTTTTCCTCGTGCCCCTAAGCACGGCACATTTTAGCACAAGCCAAACTTGACTATGAAGACATCTTTATGCTGCTTTCCAAATTCCTGAGAAGCAATTAAGTGATAATCCTTTTTTTTCCCTAAATGATGAAATGTCTATAACCCTCATTTCTAAACTAACAGCAGGAACCTGGCTCTTGACACAGAACTGGAACCAGAGGCATTTAAATTTAATCTGTCATTAATATTATTCCACACTAAAACAAGAAAGGTTCAAAAAGCTTTACAGATTCATCTTAGTAATCATATCCAGAGATATATTTTACTTTATTTATAGGATCTGAATCAAAATAAATATCTGTAGTCAAGCTAGGGACCGTGGAGGAAAATGGTGATTACCATTGCATTTATTCCCGTTTTACGACTGGGGTAGGACCTCTGGTCAACACTTACATGCGCATTCACACACTGTGGGCAATTTGGGAATGCCAACTAGCGTAACCTGCATGCCTTTGGACTGTGGAAGGAAACCAATCCACGGAAAACCCATGAAACATGTTTTTGACATGGCCAATATGTCCTAATGTTATTTAAATGTTATATCCTAATATAATTAGAATTATTTATCTTAATATTGTTTTAATATTATTTAAAAATCAGGTGATCAATTTCCTTATTAATAATCCCTGGCCCTCCAGTTCTAAAAAAAAAAAATGAACGTCAATGCGGTGCGAAAATTTCCCATTCATGACAACTTTATCAGGGGTGATTTTTTTTTAAATGCAACTCATGAGTTAAAATTGCATTAAGCCATAAAATTATGCATAATTCACGGTTGATTTGAGTGACAGCTGAACTGCAGGTGGTGCCTGCTGCGTTATGTATCACTTTAGCTAATTAGCTAACTGGAATCATTGTAGTTTAATTTTGCACATGAAATACAAAATACTGTAGGAGTTAACATTGGATGAGGTGCGGGCGTATATATAATCGAGTTGAAACAAATGCGAAGTAATGTTAGTGTATAAATTAGCCTTGGCCACCTTAATATTTTAGCTTAGCATAAGCTAAGCTATTTAGCTTGTGGCTACTGAGGCAAGAAGGCGTGTTCCTACCAATATCTAGCCTCTATTTGTTCTTCCCAATTGCTCTTTTACAGACTGCTAATGGAGACAGGTCCTGTCAAGGTGGCAATGACCAGATCTCTTACAGTTGAGCTTTAAAAATGCTCTTCAGAAAACCTATGGGTGATGTCGCAGAGGCTTTGTTCATTTTCATATGCAGTCTGAGGCATTTCTCCTAGGCACAATGATAATGACATATTGTACTGCTTTACTGACTTTGATTCTTTTCAGTATGCGTTTGTGTACTTTTTACATCAAACATGCATTTGCATTTAAACCTTTGTCCATAACTGTCAGTGAGAACATGGTTCAGTTACCTTGAAGCCTTGCAATAGCACCAGACACCAATTTGTGCTAATATATATCCAATGAACAGAGATGGATAGAGTAGCCAAAAAATTTACTCAAATAAGGTTAGTCATCCAAAATATTACTCAAGTAAAAGTAAAAACGCATTTAGTGAAAAGACTACTCAGGTACTGAGTAACTGTTTCATCATAATCTCCGATTTATTTATTTATTTTTTAATTATATACTGTAAACAGTCAGACAAAATGATAAAATAATGTACAAATTGATACATTTCCAAATAATAAAAGAAATAAAATAAATGTAATAAAAGAAACGAATAAAACTTAATCTTTTTACAAAACTGCAAATTAAGGAATAAGAAACACACATTTTTAATCTCCCTTTTTTCACAATATAACAATTTTGAAATAAATACCAACTGTAGGTAACAACAGCTATTCCCTGTGTAAGATTTGCTGTATATTCAGTTGCCCTGCAAATGACTCAGCAGAAAATAACATTAGAACATACAGTATGTACAAGAGGTCTCACTGAACCATAAACTGTGTCCAGCAGAACAAATGTAAGAAAATTCTATATTTTTTAGCCTCTAGTTTATTTGCTAATTATATATGTTAAGATTCCAACATTAAATAATAGTAGTGCTTCGCTTCGCAAGCACCACTAATAAGACAGCTAAACTAACCACGACATGTTTGCTTCTCAGTCTAGCACTGCTGAAGACGACCCTCTTCCCAACCCCCATCACCTTCTGTGCGGTCATTTGACTCTATATGTTTATTGTTACTGCGGCTGATTGGTCAAATGGAGTCATGTGATTATTGTTGCTCCATCTGATTGGTGAAAAACAATCACGTGGTAGATCTACTGGCTGCATTTCTCTGGCAAACACAAAGAATATCTAAAGTGTCGAATAAATGGTTAGTAAAAGTGACGAGTCGAATAGCCGAGTGTAGCAGAGTAAGAGTAGCGTTTCTTCCTCACAAATCTACTCAAGTAAAAGTAAAAAGTATAGTGCGGTAAAACTACTCACAGAAGTACTGTTTTTTTTAAGTTACTTAAGTAAATGTAACGGAGTAAATGAAACTCGTTATTAACCATCTCTGCCAATAAATCACTATAGTGTATATTTGTTTGCAATGCTTTCATGACCACTTCTTTACACAGATCACACTGTCTGGCATGTATTATTTATTTTTCTTTTAGCAAGCTTCCTTATATGGACTCTCAAGGAACTAGAAGACTTACCTTGCCGATGGCAATTTCTCCCCATCATCAGCAGACCAACAAATCGATTCAGCACTGACTGGAGACAGGTGTCATGACAGGTATGCCCAAGCAGAATCGAGGCCTCTATGTTTAGAAGGTTAGCCTAGGAATAATTTAAGTCTCTTCAAGTTAACGGGTTGAATAGGATATTTGTAAGGCTGTTTATTTGCTTGGGGAAAAATAAATGGAAGCCTATTACAATAAAAGGCTCATTAGGGTGAAAGTAAAAGTATGTTATGTACACCTTTCCAATCGAATAATGCCTTTAGCACTTTCGTTTCTTAGCATTGGGTTTGGCTGTGACACTCGGCGTCTTATTGCTGGCTTGGTTGTCTATGAGGACAAATAAAGTCACTCCACCTGTTCATCTCACCATCTGCTCAAGAGTTTTTTTTTTTTTTTTTTTTTTTTTTTTTAATGCTCACAATGGGATTGCATAAGGGTCACAAACTGCTTAATATTTATCATAAGGAACTTTATGGCATGCTGAGAATGAAATGTGAACATTTGTGGGCATGGAATAGTCTCTCAAGACTAAACAACAAACTAGATGCATTTTTGCCAGATGTGGATCACCCAATATTCCAGATGTCATTGAGGCATTTGATATGTTCATTCTATTAACTGTTATAATGATAGCTAGTTCACTCAGTGTTTAAATAGCCCTGTTGCATTTTTCTTAGAAAAACAGCAACCTAAAACTAAGAACTAGGACCTATTTCATTTCTTTAAAGAAGCCACTTTACTTGGCTGGCAGAGCTTGAATTTGCATTGTCCTTAGACCACAGCACTTCAGCTGTGACCTTGGCGGCAAATTTACATTTTGTGCTTGCTTTGCCATGCTTCGTCGATGTGAATTGCTTCTACCTTTCTGGAATTCTCAAATGTATTGCAAAATAAGCAGGCGATCAAGCTGGTAACTAGCCGTAAAAAACAAGTCTCAGATGGTGTTGAGAAACTGGTGACTTCTTTTAAGTAAGAGCCAAATGAATAAACAATACAACCATATTTGCCACTAGAGTTACATAATATCCAAAAAAAGGTCTGATTGCAAGTCTTCCCTATGCAATACTTTTATCATTAATCTTTGTACCTTTAGAAACTCTATATAACCTTTTTTTGCATGTTTGATACATGATTGATTCTGTTTGGTTACATACACAATCATTTCATTAATATTAAAGATATAGCATTGGATTTTAACAACCTTTCTATTTATGTCCTGGAACGATCCCTGCATGCAAAAAGAAAAACATGCTTTCATTGTGTCAGCAATGAGGAGAACAAACTAATGCATGCATCAATAGCAGGGTAGTGTTGCTATTTAACAAGGAAAAGGCTGTTTAAATAATTGAGATGTTCCTTTATGGATGAATGAGCACTATAATAATAAGATAAAAACGAAAGTGGTGAGTGAGGCAGGTAGATTTTATTTGATTTAAGGGATCATGGCAGAGGCCCTGCTTCTAACACTGTAATATTGTATTCTTTAAGGGTGTGAAGCTAATGGTCTGTACTGTTGAAACCCAAATTAAAAGAATACAATAATATGTTGTCTACTGAATAAATCTAGTAACCATACACACAAGGAGCATCCAAGTCAAACCAAGCCTTTTGATGAAATGCCTCATGAATGAAGGCGTAAAACCGATTGACATTTACTGAAAACGTCAAGCACAGTACTGTAATGAGACTCTTAGTCACAGTGAAACATTTTAATGGTGCAAACATTTTAAAGAAGGCCGTATGTTTGTTGAATGACGATGCTAGCCGAGGTGGCTCATAGCCCACTGCAGTCCTTCCCCTTAACATTCAGCAAAACTTTCTGACAAAACTTTCTACCTTGATAGTATTGAAACACTGAGATAAGTATTTTTTTTCCTCACATAACTGCACTCTGTTTTTCTGTATAATAAACTCAAGTCACGTCAAATTTATATTTAAAGCACTTTACCAAAGTGCTGTTTAATCCTAAAATATCTGCAAACATAGAAACAGATTATTAAAAAAAAAAATTTTTAAAAATCCCAGTTTGACTTGAATGCCTCCACAAAGTATATATTATTATTAAAGTCAATATATTTAACATGAATGAATTACATCTGGAATATTGGTTTATTCATATCTAATAAAAAAGCATATATATATATATATATATATATATATATATATATATATATATATATATATATATATATATATATATATATATATATTTTTTTTTTTTTTTTTTTTTTTTTTTTTTTTAGTTTAGAGAGACCTACTGTAAGTTGACATTACCAGTTGAAGTACAAAGTTGTCAAAATAATACTTAGCTAGAGTAATGAGATAAAATACTGAATTACTGTACACCACTGGCTCTACTGACTAAATCTATCTTAAATCCAACATATGATGCGTCAAAATAGTAAACACGACCACCCACATTATCAAAGAATTATAGATTTGTATCAGGAAATAAGTAATCAGTTTGATCATAATCATAATCTGCATGAGTTTCTCTAAGCTCATTTACTGAGGTAAATTTTTGTAAAATATTAGCCAGTACATCAAGGAACATACCAATCGAATTTCAACTGCAGTTTTTTTTTTTTTTTTTTTTTATTTTTTATTTTTTTACTCCATGTGTTTTATCAGCCAGATGTCCAGCTACCCACTGGGAAAAACCTCGGTACTCCAAATGGCCAGTCTGCCTATGAGTATGATTAATAAAAAGGTGCTGCAATAAAAACAAAAATTAACCTACAATCATGTGTAAGAGGTTAATGAATAGTGAAAGGGTCCACAGCTTAAAAGAAATAACAATACAATCATAAATTCAGTGTATTAATAACATTCACTAAGGATGACAAGTTTAAAAGCTAAGCGATAAATTTATGTTTTTTTTTTTATGTATTATTAAAGGATTTGGGGAAGAACGTGATTAAGTAGTAGTTGGTGTTTTTTTTTTTTTTTGTTGGTGTTTTTTTTTTTTTGAGAACTTGAGCATGGAAAGTATCATGCTTGCACATACTGTACATGTCTTTTATAGCGTTTAGCAAGCAAAGAGTTCAAGGTTGTTGTCCTTCAATCTACTGTATGTAGATCTCAATCCAAGCAAAGATTCACTGAACAGACCATTCTGACCCACGGGGGCTCCATCCCACAACCCACAGCATCCAAAGGAGTCACTGTTAACATCCCAGCACCAGAGCAAAACAATGAAATGACATACATGGCATTAGGTAATTAATTAAGACCACCAACAAACAACAACAAGTCAGTTGTTGGTTTTTGGGCCCAGAAGGTCAGCTGTTCTATGATGGTTCTTGCAAGAATAGTACTGTTATGTGCATTTGCATACCCATCAAGCGCCATGATGAAACTGATGGCTCTCATTTGGACTATCCCAGGAAAGCAAGACCAAAACGTACCTCTGCTGCAGAGAAGCACTTCATTAGCGCCATTATGAAGGCATTTACAGGGCATAAGTAGTAGACACATTTCAACAAATATTAAACTGTTCAATTGAAATTATTGCATTATATGTAAAAAAAAAAAAATGCTGCAGACATCCAATGTCAAAAGAAATAAAAATGTACTGCATGTATGTATATATGTATGTATGTATGTATGTATGTATGTATGTATGTATGTATGTATGTTTATTCACAATAATGTATGCACCACTGTTTATACCTATATGTACGCATAGAGAAATCCAGTGTATATAAGAGAAGCGGAAAATGTTTTGCACCATCTGCGAAGGAAATAACGCTGGTGATGTTGGCAGAAAACTAAAGGTGTCGACTGTCTTCCAGACTCAGATTCATTAACACGCTTAAATTTAGACCTGAAGTGATCTGAGGGGAAAACTCATTTGTATAGCGCAGCTCCACCGGGTCGCATTTTCACAAGAAAACACCCGGCAGCACTAGGGGAAGAGGGAAGTGTTTCAAAATGCTCTTTTTTTTCTTCTTTTTTTTTTCAAACATCTAAAGAGAACGTGATTTAAGGGTGCATTATGTAGGTTGCTGTCACAGGAGACAAAAGCACAGGCGAACTGGTACTCTTATCCCTGAGTCTCAGATGGAGTAATCTTATTATTGCTAGAGTCTCTCTCTGTAATGGGGGATGTTTTTGTCTTAGACGTTCTCAAAAAAGCCTGGCTGTCTTTGTCGTAACAGTTGTAAGAATGTTGTGTGTGCATGTGCGTGTGTGTGTGCTGTATGCGTGTACGGTGGCATATAGGGATGGATGTCTTTTTATCCTTTCCTTCTGGGCCAATGACAATGTTTGTCATCCAAAATATCCAGCACTTTCATGTCTTCCAAATAGCTAAAGGACACTCCGACAGTGAAGACATCAACAAGGCGTTATGAAATGCACAAACTGATGCCAGTTTGAATCAGACATGATTCATGCTTTAGGCCATGGTAGTAGATTTGTATTCATACCATCAAATCCAGGCAGCTTATATTAGATTTTTGAGAGGTTAACAGTTTAAACTTTAAATTGGAAAATTCTACCAAAGCTGGTCATCCAGGGTGTACCCTGCCCTGTGCCCCAAGTCTCTTGAGATAGGCTCCAGGCCCCCGTGACCCTGAAAGCCGTATACTGTAGACAATGAGTTTGTGCGTGAATTCTGCTATTCATTAAAAAAGAAGAAAACAGCTTGATTTTGGAAAAAAAAAATTGATGTCTAAAAATCACAATGACTCAAAATTAGTTGATGTGCTACATCAGGGCAGCAACAGCAGAAAAGCTGAAAGATTTAAACTGCTACAAGTTTAACATATCTGAAAGAAAAATTAAATTCGACTTCCATTGATTCTACAAATATTCTGCATACAGTAATTCACTTAGTGAGAAGTAAACAAAGTGCTTCAGAATTGTTTTGATGGAACAATGCACCATTTGACAAAGTCAGAAGTGGTCACAACAGAAGTGATAGAAACCAGCAGTGACATTGTAATATTGAATCATTACCTCAGAATGAATTGTTTCATCGTGTACAAATATGCTGTGTGATGTTAATTTTACAAGCTGTGCAGAAAAACTGACTAATGAAATAATGAAATATCACTACACACTTAAAAAATTAAAAAAAAATTTAAAAAGTTCTCCAAGAGTTCTTTGGAAGTATAATGGTCCTGCTTGGATTGTTACTCCCCATAGAAAACATACTGATATAGGGTTATGTATACAACCTTTAAGGGTGGTGTATTGGCATGGTGTATTGAATGCTTCTTCCAGCTTAGGTTTATTTACTTTTAGCCTACTAAATGTGAAACTCGATATGAAACCACTAAGGAGGCCAGTTATTTCCAAGCCCAGACATCTAAAAGAAAACCCTACGAACTCAGAGTTCTGTAGAGAGATGTTGATTTAGCATTTATTAAAGGAGTCCCCAGTGTCAGCTTTATGCTTTATGTCAGTCAGAGGTAAAGCTGTAACTTAAAATTTTCAACACAGGAAGGTCTTTGGTACAAATGGATGCGGTATTGTGAGTGATATCATGAACCTTTGTTCGAGGCTTCACAACAGTAAATGTTAGGACTTAATGGATAAGAATTATGAGATATACAGTATGCACAAGTGTGAGACAAAAATTATCCATGCTCCAGTTATATTAAAACTTCTGTTGGCCACACTGTATTATACTGTAAGTGTTTTCCGTTCAAGGCTGTAACTTAAAATTTTCACACACACACACACACACAAAAAAAATATATATATAATATATATATATATATATATATATATATATATATATATATATATATATATATATATATATATCAAATAGCCTAATCTACATGTCTTTGGACTAGGTGAGGAAACCGGAGCACCTGGAGGAAAACCAACAAGCACGAGGAGAACATGCAAACTCCACACACAGACCTGAGCTGGGAATTGAACCTTCAACCATGGAGGCTTGAGACCACAGTGCAACCCATTATTACACATAATTTAAGGGGAAACTGAAGCCCTGTTGTGCTTTGGATAGAGTTGGGAAAACTGGTCCAGTTAGTCATCCTGTGTAATGAAACTACCGTCTCCCCAGTCATTGCTGTTTTGGTGTAAATGTGTTATATCAGTTCATTTGCAACTTGGTGCAAGC
This sequence comes from Clarias macrocephalus, assembly GCA_011419295.1. Taxonomy (NCBI): domain Eukaryota; kingdom Metazoa; phylum Chordata; class Actinopteri; order Siluriformes; family Clariidae; genus Clarias; species Clarias macrocephalus. The sequence continues at coordinate 5,310 of JAAGKR010008990.1, read as the reverse complement.
AAAAATGGATGCCCCTTTTGTGATTTGCACAAAAGAAGAGCAGCGTGTGGTGATGTTGTTGCGTGAGGGTGAAAGAACTCATGGAAGAGCATAAACAAAAGCGTTTGGATATCTGAAATAAAATGTCAAATTTGAACAGATACTCTAAGAAGGGTGAAAGACTGGCGACGGGACAAGGATTCAGCCTGAGAGTAAACGGCAGAGAACGGAACGGAAACATCCTCAATTGCTGACGAAGAAAAAGTACAAAAGTCCACCATCAGCTAGAAAATTGATGCTTACAATTTTCTGGGATTCTCAAGGGTCAGTATTGGAACATTATCAGGAAAAAAGGTTCAACAATCAATAGTGTTTTCAGCAGTGATGCCCTTTAGCAACCGAGGGAGCCACCAATGCATATTTCTAATGATATGCACAAAGTTTTGTGTCAATATGCTGAAGTTTGCCAGATATATGGTATTTGATTACTTTGTAATGTTACCTGTATCATCCCCTAGTTAAGACACAACACATCAAGAAGACGTTATTGTCTTGTTAAGAAAGACATTTCTAAGTTTTGGTGTCCGGTCATTTTCCATGACTCCAGAATCAAACTCTATATGTGTGTATGTTTCAGATAAAGTGTAATGACAAAAGATTGGTCCAGGTTGATAGAGGTACCACGAGAACATTTAGCACATTGGAAGTGATTTGATGTCAAAATACGTTATTGTGAAGGGCTGTTTTATAAGGGGTCTTCAAGTCAAACCAAGACTTTTGATTGATCAGAATAACAGAACACAGTTGTAAGAGTTAAAACTGCATTTTATTTTTCTTATCCCCTACACTAATGCACTTATCACTAGTGCTTGGATACCATCAGGGTAAAAAGTTTTCTCGGTACACCAGAGTCATGCTTCATATTTGAAATGCTGGCCTCCCAGGAATTCCTTTAATGGCCCAAACATGGAAATTGCTTGGAGCGAGGTCAAGACTGTACAGGAGACATGGCAATAACTCCCAGCAGAGTTTCATATGAGTGGATGATTGTGACTGGTGCCTGGTGATTTATTTATTTTTTTCGATGCTTTCTAAAATTATTCAATTATTAAATTAAATAATTATTAATAAAATTATTCTACACAAAAAATAACTTTAGCTGGGCTTTCACAGACAGAGTCACCTTTGCTCCGTGGCTACATGTTCTATTCTTAGATGAAAAAAAAATGGTATCAATATATTTCTCTTTCCACAATTTGAAAAAAATTTTGTGACTTTTTTCGGACAAAAAGGAAAAAGAAATACAATAGGATGCTGAAACGTCTTTCATGCTTGGTCCCCTAAATAGTGCTGTCTTTTTTATTCACTCTGACAACGTTGTAATGTTCTGCTCTAAAACTCAAATAAAATATCCATATTTTGTATATGTAATATTTAATAAACTTCCATTCATTCATTCATTCGTTCATTCTTTCATTAATTTTCTACTCTTATTCTGTACAGGATTGCAAGATGCCGGGACAGAGTGCGAATCTATCGCAGGCTGCGCACACACACACACACACACACACACACACACACACACACACAAAACAGATATCAAATAGCCTAATCTACATGTCTTTGGACTAGGTGAGGAAACCGGAGCACCTGGAGGAAAACCAACAAGCACGAGGAGAACATGCAAACTCCACACACAGACCTGAGCTGGGAATTGAACCTTCAACCATGGAGGCTTTCCGACCACAGTGCAAACCATTATTACACATAATTTAAGGGGAAACTGAAGCCCTGTTGTGCTTTGGATAGAGTTGGGAAAACTGGTCCAGTTAGTCATCCTGTGTAATGAAACTACTCCATAAAAACAACTTGGGAAAAACAAACTGTGCTCTTTCTCACTTTGTCCAACTAAAGTTTAATGTATCTCCTGAGCTGTTATGGAACTAATGAAAAAAAAAAAGAAAAAAGAATGATCAGCCTGCTGAAGTCACTGGCTATTTCCAAAACATCCCAGAGCAATATCTGTTTGAATGAAAATATACAGATGAAGAATTGAAAAGCAGTGATGAAAAGAGAGCCAGAAGGCTTAGAAAGAGCGAACCAGCCAGAGTAGAAGCAGAACAGCCGAGGGCAGAAAGAAATTGCTGAGGTTGGGGCAGCAAACATCATTCAATGCCAACTAAAATTTAACGTCAGTGTAGCCATGACTGGCACTTCACAATACAGCTAATCCAAGGACTCGGCGTGTCTTAAAATGACAAAACCTTTGGTATCCCCTTGTTCGGGTTGATATTTTGAACACAAACTATAGAAATATTTTATCATAGCTTCAAATGCTTATTTATGGGCCACATTTACATAACATAACACACATTCAGAACACTCACTCACTCATCATCTATACCGCTTAATCCTGTATTCAGGGTCACGGGGGGCCTGGAGCCTATCCCAGGAGACTTTGGGCACATGGCAGGGTACACCCTGGACAGGGTGCCAATCCATCGCAGGGCACAGACACACACTCACTAGGGGCAATTTGGGAAAGCCAATTAGCCTAACCTTCATGTCTTTGGACTGTGGGAGGAAACCGGAGTACCCGGAGGAAACCCACCAAGCACAGGGAGAACATGCAAACTCCATGCACACAGAGACGGGAATCGAGCCTGGCCGGGGATCGAACCCGGACCCTGGCGGTGCAAGGCGACAGTGCTAACCACTACACCACCGTGCCGCCACATTCAGAACGGATAATTCTAAAAATCAAATAACATGATACACGGTAATTGCGCTATAATGATGTCCGTCAAATGAGATCATTATTACAAGGGATGGTTGAGTCAAACTGGGATGAATTTTCTTGTAAAACCGTTTGACATTTACAGAAGACTTCAAGCACAGTAGGTTGATGAGACTCTAATCCGCAGCAAAACATTTCAACAGTGCAAATGTTTTAAAGAAGTCCATATGTCTGTGAATGAGGCGGCTTCAGTGATTGGAATGTCTGATCCTTGAAACTTGATGGATAACTTGTTACGAACATGCAGAAGAGACGCATCTGTCTGTGGGACTGTCCACATAGTCATGAACACTATTTGCACATTACATGAACTACAGGAACTGCTGGTAGTTATTGCCATATCCCCCGTACAGTCCTGACCTCTCTCCACCCGTCTTGGTCTGCATCAAAGGAGCTCCTGGGAGGCCAGTGTTTCAGTACATGGTCTGTTTTGATGATGTCCGAGCACAAGCTGGGATAAGTGCATTAATGTGGCAGGAGATTATATAGAGAATTTTAGAGAGTTATTTTTTTTTTCTATCATGTTCTGTTATTCTGTACATTCAAAAGACCCAGTTTGAATCGAACACCCCTGGTATGTTAATGTCTTATAAGGAATTAGTAGTTCTCCAGGACAGGCGTCATTTCAGGTGCTCTGCAGTCTTTCGCAGCACACAAAACCAAAACAAGACAAACTTTGTTTGAAGTGAAGTGTGCTGTGCATTTTAAATTCCAGCTTTTCCGGAAAGAGCAGGCTCAGTGTGTGTGTGCATGTGTGTGTGTGTGTGTGCAGCTGCTCTCATAAAAGAGGCCTAAATCGTACGATAAACACATTGCGTATCTGTTGTTACATGCATCATGTATCCCTGAGACGGCAGTGTTCTTTTTTTAACCAGCATGCAGCATCACTAACAATATACAGTACGTTACATCTCAGAAGTCGGAATACTCCGAGGTATTCTGGGTAACAATCAAGTGTGACATTCATCTTTCATTGTGGATGTCGTCACCCTGGTAACTCGTACAAGGGTTGGAAACCAGTTCAGCATTCAAAATGCTGTATTTGACTTAATGTCTTAATATAAGAAGAGAAAGTGAAAAATGTATTTGAGTCCCTGTCTGCTCTGTTGGGAGAGCAACAATAGGAAGAGTGAGATAATCTGTGATCTTGATCTTTGGATCTGTTCTGGGGGCACAGAGGGAAAGATAAAGGGAAAGAGGCAAAGAAAGGGAAATAAAGAGTGACCGAGATTGCTATCGTTTGTCATTGCTTTACATGGTGGTGGATGTGAAGAGGACACAACAGTCGAGCCTTGGAGCCTCCTGTTGGAATGTATTATTTCCTGGTCTGACTGAGCACAGTGAGCAAGACAGGAGACTCACATGAGTCTACCTGTGCAGTGTGCGATAAGGAAAGGCCTTGAAGTGAGAACCCAAACCAATTTATCTCAGATCAGCTGAGTAGCAGAAGGGTTATTCTTAAGCCAGCTTAACCCATCCTCACATGAAATTCTGACAAATCATAACACGGACCCTTTTGTCCAATTTCACGTTATCTAATAAAAAATTGTAAACGCTCTATCCATTCCACTTTTCTATTCAAACTAAAAATATTAAAAATCTTAAATTTTTTAATATAGTTTATCTCGTAAAGTTCCTGTCATGAGATCATAACGACGCTCTTTCTAATAGGGCTTAATTATACATTTAAAGATGTGAATGAACTAACAGAGTCTCAAACAAGGGGTATTATAGTTATTAGGAAAAGCAAGGATGTTGATTATTTCATTAATGAATTTCCATTAACTGCTTCAACCTGGTCATGGGTATGGTGGATTCAGATCAGGGCAGGAAGGCCTCATACACTTACAATTACAGTTGCATCAGGATATGCAAATTACCCAAGGCCCTGTCTCTTCCTCGCGTGAAAGCTGGGTGAAGAAGAAAAAAAAAAAAAAAAAACTAACAAGAGTAGCAGGAATAGCAATCAAGTCAGAGTGTGCAAGCTTGATGTCAGCAAATAAGAGTAAGGTTAAGTTGATGTGACACTCAAGACTATAACTTCTTACTAACAGTATTAACAAACACAAAAAATTAAGATAAAGACAACATGCAGACACAAACTTCACATGGTTTCTTTGTACTCCACTGAAAAAAAAAAAATAATGATTTGGATTTTTTTTTTATTTTTTTTTATACTGTACGTCTGTCATCATGGCCGGTTGGCTTAAAGCAGGTTTATACTACATATTTATAACTTCATATCTCGGCAAATTAAGCTACAAGAGCAACCAGATTTAGACCTTCTGTTATAAAACCACATTACACATTATATCAATTAATATAGGGTTTTAATTTTATGCAGACAGTGTAATATACAATGTAGCTCAAAAATGGAAATTAATTCATAAAAATGAAAATGTATTGTTTATTATGAAATGCTACATCTTTTTTTAGAATTGTATGTAAAAATGTTTTAAGTTCATTATATGTAAAGTTAAATATTGCAAGTTTTCTTTGTTTCGATTGTGATTACACCTCATGAAAAAAAAATC
>JAAGKR010008989.1:0-28498 GCA_011419295.1 Clarias macrocephalus | reverse complement strand
TATATATATATAAAATTTTTTTTTTTTTTTTTTTTTTACCTGGGCAGTGTAACCTGGGCACATAAGCTACAGTACATCATAGTATACAGGCTATATACTGTATACATTATGTTTAGATGTTAATAAAATGCAAGAACATTAATACAAATATTATTATTATGATTATTATAGGACACATAACCATCACTCAACATTCACCTACTACCTATACTGCTTTATCCTGTATTCAGGGTTGCGAGGACCTGGAGCCTATCCCAGAAGGCTTAGGGCACGAGGCGGGGTATACCCTGGACAGGGTGCCAATCCATCGCAGGGCACACACACATACAAACTCACACATACACACACTCACACACTACGGGCAATTTGGGAATGCCAGTTAGCCTAGGTCTTTAGACTGTGGGAGGAAGCCGGAGTACCCGGAGGAAACCCACCATGCAAACTCCATGCACACAGAGAGGAGAATCGACCCTGGCCGGGAATCGAACCCACCCTGGAGTTGCAAGGCGACAGTGTTAACCATTACACCACCGTGCCTCCTACACATAACTATATCAAATATATTTTAAAATCCAATATATAGAAATATTCTTTTATATAAAACACTTTTTAAAGTTAATCCTTAACAGATTATCCACATGTGTGTGGCATTTTCTCTGGGTGGTTATCTTTCTTTTGAGTTACAGTTTACTTTCACTTTTTCCTATTTTATATAGAGACTAACACACGTACACATGGTTCAGTGTGTCACTGATCCATCTTTACAGAAATAGCAGAGCATTACATTAAAAGAAAAAAAAAAAACATTGCAGTCCAGACAGCAAGTACTGAATACAGCCTCGTCATGCTGTAAAAACTGTTCAACAATAAACTGCCTTCTCAGGCTCATATCTAAATGGAGCAAAGTGTGCCATGACATTACAACTCCAATGTGTGTGTGTGTGTGTGTGTGTGTGTGTGTGTGTGTGTGTGTGTGTGTGTGTGTGTGTGTGTGTGTGTGTGTGTGTGTGTGTGTGTTTGCAGCTGATAGTAAAACAGACTGGCGTGAACATACAGAAGTTCGTGCCAGGGCTGCAACAGGCAGGGAAACGCCTGGATGAATACTTCAGCGTGGTCCATCCTGAAGTGACGCTGCACATCTACAGCATCAAGAAGTTCATCAACAGCCAGTTTGTACTGAAGACTAAAAGGGAGATGCTTCCGAAAAGCTTCCAAAACCAGTCTGTGCTCAAATTACGAGGTATTACTGTTGATTTTGAGTCATTCATTCATCAGTATACTAGTGCCAGGGTGGATCTGGAGACAATCCGGGAACACTAGACACAAGGCTGGGACACATTCTGTATGGGACATTAATGTGTCAAATGTCCTGGCATCTTTCTCTTAGTTGGTGTGTTACAGAAAGGGAAAATCATTCAACCTTACACTGTTATCATTCTTCACGTAATGTATTTGACCCTCTTGTGTAATGCAATGAATTTGCTGTACGTGTGCACTCTAGGTCAGATGGTATGGATGGAGTCGCTGCAGTGTATGGTCTATCTCTGCTCTCCCAAGCTGCGTAGTCTGCAGGAGCTGGAGGAGCGCGGCCTGCACTTGGCCGACATCGCTCAGCACGACACCACGCGCGACCTCATCCTGCTCAACCAGCAGCGGCTGGCCGAGATCGAGCTCTCCAACCAGCTCGAGCGAAAGAAGGAGGAGCTGCGCATTCTCTCGCGCCACCTAGAAATTGAGAAAAAGAAGACAGAGACACTGCTGTATGCCATGCTACCACAACATGTCGCTAACCAGCTCAAAGAGGGCAAGAAGGTAGAAGCAGGTAAAGGACGAAGTGGACTGAGACAGAGCCAAGATGTGATTCATTAAAGTTTGCCTTTGGTCATACAGTACATTTAAAGCTCTCTTTACTCTCACTGGAGTAGACTCAATACCAGAGCTTTGAACAAGCTCTGCACTGAACCACCTTGGCACTTCTCAGGGTCATTTGTGCATTACAGCAATTTTTGTGTCTGTTTTTGCACTGTGGTTTCATGTCAGGTGACTTCGAGGTGTGCACCATTCTCTTCAGTGATGTAGTCACCTTCACGAACATCTGCGCAGCTTGTGAGCCCATCCAGATCGTCAACATGCTTAACGCCATGTACTCCAAGTTTGACCGCCTCACAAATATCCACGGCGTCTACAAGGTGAGAGGAAAACTCGACGGCAGCTACATTTACATGTATGATACGGTATTTCTTTAAATCGATTGAAATCATTCGGATTAGAAACGTGACTGTTACGCTGACTTAACTGTTTATATGGAGACGACACAGTAGTGTAGCGGTTAGCACTGTGGATTCGCACCTCCAGGGTTGAGGGTTTGTCTGTGTGCTTGGAGTTGGACTTAGGCTCTCGCTTAATCCAAAATTGGCATTTCCAAAATGACCATAGTGAGTGTGTGTGCTTGTGTGCTCTGCAATAGACTGGCACCTCATCCGAGATATATCGCGCCTGAAGCCCAGAGTCTCCTGGCCTCCAGTGACCCTGTACAGCATATGTAGAATGAAGAATATAGAGAATAGTGAATGACAGTGAATGTTTACCTTCCAATACATGTGTTAATCGTTATATCAGAATAAGTTTTTTAAGATGTGCAGGACAAATAGCGAATTGGCGGTGTTTTTTTTTTTTTAACAATTTTTTTCGATCACCCATAAGTGGTTTTCTTTTGGCTACGCAGCTGTTTAGTTCCAGTCCCTTGAGTCTACCTGGTGTGAAGTGTTTATTATGCTGGAAAAATAACAGAAGAAATAACACACACACACACACACACACACACACACACACACACACACACACACACACACACACACACACACACACACACTTTGAGGATCGGTTAGGCTTCTCTAGCGTTACTGTAGATTATGTCTTTTAAAACTTTTCTTATAAATCCCAACTTTTAAGATATGATTGTCTGTAAACTCAGTCTGTTACAAAAATTATGATTGGAAGTTGGATAACAAAGACCAGGATCCAGAAGATAAAAGACTGAAGTAAGGACACATAGGAGAAAAGCTGATCATAGAGCGTGCCAGTCAGGAATGGAAGCAAAAATTCCTTCCATAAACCTCCACATGGGGCAAACGTGTGCAGAAAGGATTCAGATCAGGTGATTAGGTGGATAATATTACATTATATAATATTATATAATAACATCTTTTATTCCAATGATTCTCATTGTTAGTGGAACATTATGGTCTGTATAAACACAACTACATGTCTGCTGATTATTCCTCACTTCTTCATAATGCTGAGCAGCAGTCAGGAGACACTGTAAAGACTTTGAATACACTAAGGCTAAACCTCGTGCGCCAGGATCCTGATGTGACAGATGTTTTTACCAATGTAATAATTTAATGTGTGTAGCAAACACTAAAACAAATTGAGTGCAACCCAAGGGTACTTTTGAAACAAATTAACAGATTTTTGCACTTTTGTTTCAGTGTTCCGCTGTTTCTTTTCTCCGAAATCATGTGCAGGTGGAGACGATTGGCGATGCTTACATGGTAGTCGGTGGTGTGCCCGTTCCCAAGGACACACATGCTGAGCGCGTGGCAAACTTTGCCTTGGGCATGAGGATTGCTGCCAGGGAGGTGAACAACCCTATCACAGGACAGCCAATACAGGTGCTGGAGCTTATCTGTGCTTCACTGTGGTCACGGGGGAGATTTTGCAGCTGTGTTTATCATCGTGTTTTTCAAAAATGTCTTATCTGTGTGTGTTTCAGATCAGAGTAGGTCTACACACAGGACCTGTGTTGGCTGGCGTAGTAGGTGAAAAAATGCCCCGCTACTGTCTGTTTGGAGACACGGTCAATACAGCATCCCGAATGGAGAGTCACGGAGTCCCTGACCATATCCACATGAGCCCTTTCACCTACAGGTACCAAGAGTGCTGGAAAAGCCATAGGCACTGTAAAATAATGCACAATTTACCTGTAACTAATCAGAAAGGTGACTTGGACCCACATGCGGCACATGTATATTTGTAAAAATCTACGAAATCCGGATCTGGATGTGTTTAACTTTAATCTGTGCCCTCGTCTGTAAAGTGTCCTGAAGGATAAGCAGTTTGAGATCCGTGAAAGAGGAGAGATCCAGGTGAAGGGCAAGGGTCTGATGACCACCTACTTCCTGCTTCAGAACCTCGAGCTGTCCGAGGAGCAGATCATGGGCACAGGACGAGAAGCCACTTGTGTGTACAGGGATGACCATGAGGAGGTGACCCAAGCCACAGACAGTATGTATTTATATTTTTGTATGTATTCCATTTTTTTTGTAACATGTGTGCTCTCCTGAAATAAACAAACCATAAAGCAACCAGTACCAACCAGTTATTGGGAAATCTGATGCACACGTAACCTTTCGTCCAGGGATTGCCATTATTGGGGGTCATGGCCCCATGTGGGGTCACTTGATTTCCAAATGGGGTCACAAGAGAATTCTACTCTTATTATTTCTTTTATTTTCAAGCATAGTTTGGTGATATACATTAAATTCACACATTTCTCCATCAATCTATCTTTTAAAAAAAAGTGTTCCATAATACAGTTAATATGGTTATTCAGTACTTCCACTATTGCAGGATGTTTAAATCCTCATGGTGCCTTGCAGAAAGTTTCTTCAAAGAAGAACCTCGCTGTGCATAAACTTACTAAACATTGACTTGGAAACCTGACAGACAGGGACGATTCGGATCTAGGGAATGTCATTTTTAGATCTTTTAAATCTTACAGATGTACATAAGATATGCAGTGTGTGTGTGTGTGTGTGTGTGTGTGTGTGTGTGTGTGTGTGTGTGTGTGTGTGTGTGTGTGTGTGTGTGTGTGTGTGTGTGTGTGAATAATAAAGCTTCTAAAACATGTTTCCTGTAACAACACAACACTTTCCACTATATACAGGCATATGACAGGGTTAGATACTGTATGTACGTATACACATATATAGATCTATATTATAACTCCATCATTCAAGGTCACTGTATTAATTTGTTATGTATTTATTCATAAGGTCAAATAAGAGAAGCTGAAGACGCGAGGAAATCTCCTACCGAAGTGCAGAGCAGCAGCTCCTCCCCGTATCTTCCTCCTGATGACCCGTCACTGCTCCCTGTCACTGATGATGCTTCACCCTGTCCACCTGCTGCTGACTCTCCTCATCATGATGTGTTTCATTACGTCCCTGATTATTCAGAGCCCGTATTAAACTGCCTTCCTTCTGAGAGCATCAACGCCACCTCCCGTTTCTGCACGGTTCTTTAAAGCACGGTTCTTTACCTTTAGCTTAGTCTCAGGGCAAAGACGACTAGTTTGTTCATTTCTTTTAACTTATTGGTATAAAAATGGTCAAACAGCACATGTTTAAGTGTGGAGTTGTATAGTACGTACTGTATAGAAGTGGTAGAGAAGATTGCGCTATGATATTTCCCTGAACTTCCCTACTGTACAAGAAAGAGTTTATAGGCTATTAAGAGCTTGTTTTTGGTATCAGCCGGTACCTGGAGCTTTGACACTGATATGTTGATGCATAAAAATGCATGTTTGTGTAAGTCATTTCTGTTTAATAGTCCGTTAATGGTCCGTTCAGGTCAATAAAGGCGAATGTTGTTGGTTGGTGTGAAAAAAATACAGCATTGATGATTACTGTTGAAACTTTCATGAAGTGAAAAATCTATTTCCATTTTTATTATTTTTCTTCTTTTATGTCTATTTTTTTTCTTTTGATATAATTTCAGACAACAAGTGTGTGCAAAGAATATTAAGAAAGAAATAATTATGACTATATGACAGAAATAAAAACATATGCATTTGCAACATGGTGAGAAAAATGACAATAATAATGTCAGTCTTATTGACAAAATCACTGCTACAGTAGCTAGCTATACAGTATTACATCATTAATATTGGTTTATTTATTAAAATCAATCATTTTCCTCAATCTTGACAAAGCACTAAATGTTAGCTGTAGCTCATGATTAAGTGGGAGTCGCAGATTCTTGCAGATTGAAGATCTCTCTTTTTTTTTTTTTTTAGCTTCAGCTGCTCCACTCGTGTCCCTGTATCTGATTACCTTTTACTAAATATGAACGCGATTGTTGGCCTTTGCATTGTAAAGCCCTTCAATCCTATAAAATCCTGGGAGTACAATTAAAGGGCCAGTAGGACCATCAGTGCTGCTTAATGAGTAGTATATTAATGTTATGTTCCTGCTGGGATCAAAGATTAAAGTTTCCACCAAAAAAAAAAAAAAAAAAAAACTCTGTCTAAACTTTCAATAAAATATACCATGCGGCTTACTACACTGAATTATTTATTTATTTATTTATTTTACATTAAATCAACATATTTAAACTGACAGCAGAATTTCCACTAATGGAAAATATGTAAAAAGAATAAAAATAAAACAAATAAACATCAACAAAAATTGTCTGTTTTGTTATTTATGGTTATTTATTTATTTTAGTAAAACTGACAAAATATAAAAATGTAAAATGTTCATGAGGCCAATCTGGTAATCTGCACAGTGAGATACTACGTCGCTGTTGTTGGTCTTTCGGCTGCTCCCGTCAAAGGGTCGCCACAGCTGACCATCTTATCCGCACACAAGCTTGGCACAGGTTTTACGCCCGATGCCCTTCCTGATGCATCCCTCCCATTTTATCCGGGCTTGGTACGGGTACTGCATTCAGTGGCTGGGGTTTGGACATTGGCTGGGAATCGAACCCGGGCCTTCTGCATGGCAGGCAAGAAACGTAACACTGAGCCACCAACCCCGCTAGTAAGACACCATGTTAAGCAGGGTTATTCTTCCATGATTGTGGTCATCATCATGATATGGTATCACCCTTTTGGGGCATCTGCTATTGTGATTGATTTTTGACTTTTTATCAGTTATAATAGTGAACAATAGTTGTTTTTATGCAAAAAAAGTGTGTTGTACTATTATAAAATGATTTCTCATGGAACTAGTATGTTCAGGTTGCATCAACTTAAAATGTAACTTGTTTTGTGTTGACAAGCCCTCTGATTGGTTAACTCAGACAAGACAGGTCTAGGCTTTTCCAATTCTACCTTTGCTTATGTAGTAAGTACGACTGAGGTTTGGCTGTGAAGGATAAAATCCAGGGGCAAGAGCAGTGGTGGCTCAACAGTTCATTATGGCTCCGGGTTGCTAATCAGAAGGTTGTGGGTTCAACCTCTGACCCTGCTGAGATGTCAGTAAGTGTCCTAATCCCGCTCAGGGATGCTGGAGCTGACTTAGATATGTGGAAAAATAATGTCATAAATGTCTGTGATAAACCACTGTATCATAAAAGATAGTGGAAAGAACCATGGCTTTAAGTAATAAGTACTCAGGTTTAGTCCACTTGGTTTCAGCATTATATAAAATTACGAAAACATTAAAACAAACAAACAAACAAAAATATTTGATGCAACAAATTTCCCCAAACACTTGGAGTAAAATCTGGTTTTACACTGGATAAAACTGTGTTTTAGCGAGTTTTTCATCAGTAGTTTGTTTCTGTGTGTCTGTACTTATTGCTGCTTATTTCATTATAATTAACATGAGCACAAAACAACCTGCTGCTCCATTGTTAAGTTCCAGAAACGTTTGGATGGAGGTGTACCTGCTCCCAGCTCTCCACCCGGGAGAAACGCCAGCCCTGGGGCCGTGCTTCATTTGCACCTGTTTTCTCCTGACACGTGACGTGTGTATGAAAACACAAACCAGCACATGCTGCTAATCACTCTCTGGAGAAATCAGCCACATGGCCCAGAGTGGATTTTTAATAAATAAATAAAAAATAATAAAAAACCAAATGTGGCAAATACAGACAACAGAAGGTAAACATCAGCCAGTCTGGTTTGCTGTCCTGAGGTTTGTTGCTTTGGATTCACATCACCTTCTGGAACAACTTTCATATGTTGGATGTGTATTATTTATTTAATGATCATTTTTATCATATTCTACAGTAGTATGAGAAATGCTCATCTTTAACAAATGCCCAATGCTTTTGAATTCTAGCTTCTGATTGTTCAGAATTAATTTACTATAAAGTCAGCTCTTTTTCTCAAACCTTAATATCACAGCACTTGTTGTTTCCCTGTAACATGAGAATATGCGTCTGGTGTAATTTTTAGCACTTCAGAACAAATTGCAAATACTTTTGTACATTCATGCAAATTATTCCATACAACTTGTTTGCTGGTTCCTACATGATCGGTTGCTTATATCTTGTTAGTGATAATGCAACACGTATTAATACTGCTTCTCTTTTCAATACTCTGATCCCAAAACATCAAAGCATTACTTCAATGCACATGCAAAATGGTTGAAACAGTTGTTATAATATGTCGAGAGTATTGATCAGCTAATCTCAGGTGAATCTTGATTTCACCAACAGAGAGGAATTTGGAAAGCGTTCCTGCAGAGGATTGATAAGACATTCCAAAAGAGTGCTGTGTTCTTCTGTGTCGTGATGTGGAAGAGAATCCGTGGCTCAGCAGGCAGGAACATCAGGAGGTGTAGAGAGCCTGTGCTGTAATTCTTCACGCTACAGTGAAATATGTAGTATAAAATGTTTCCCATGCTCGCAGTTGTAATTTATGCTTTTTTTTTTTAACTACATGGAGGAAACCCACCCACTTCTGGTAGAAGGGTAACCGTACTTCTGCTAGAAGGATTGTACACCTATACGTGGGATGTTGGCGTCCTCAGCAACGTAACTTTCTGAACAGTAATCAAAAAGTCACAGGCTGTGCAGGCAATGAGCAATGCCAAAATGGATGGATAGATGAATAGAGATGGAGAAAATGAAAAGGATGAGGAAATAATTCTGTATATCTTGTTAATAACAAGTGCTAAGTTGTTTTGTGGATTTTCCACAGCATTAAATGTCACTATTAAAAAAAATAATAAAAAAGATTAATGATTATTCACTAAAAATGTATTGGAAGGTGCGAAAGAACATCTGAAAGGTGCAAACGCTTTAAAGAAGGCTGTACGGACGTGAATCGTGATCCTGGACGAGGTGACTCAGAGACTACTGCATCCGTTCTTATGAACATTTAGCGAGTATAACGTCTGATCCTTGAAAAAAAAAAAAAAAATCGATGGATAACTTGTCCACCACTTGTGGAAAAAAACGCATGTCTGTGGGAACTGTACATACAAATATTCCCCAAGACCCGGCTGTGAGTTATCGCCACATCCCACGTACAGTCCTGACCTCGCTCCAAGCCATTTCCACATGTTTGGGCCATTAAAGGAGCTCTTTGGAGGCCATCCATTCAGACGTGAGCAGGCAGTCTGATCATGGCTCCGGCCTACTGAGAAAACGTTCTACCTTTATGGTATCCAAGCATCATTCTAGAGGTTTAAGTGCACCAGTGATGAATTCTCGCTCAGCAAATTATACAAGATTCTTGGAAAAACAAGGCAGAATTACCCTTTAATGTCAGTACACTCACTCACTTGGCAATAAAACCTTACTCCTCAAGGTTCTCTTCACAAACAGATACACGTCACTTGTGCAATCCAAAGTAGATTTCTATACTCTTCACTGATTAACTAAAAACAAACAACGTGGCAAAATAAAAGACCTTAATTTGTGTCACTCATTTTCACCACATGTTAATCAGTTTATTTATGAGACTTAAAAAATATATATATATGTGGATGGAAATGTGCTAAATGCAAACCTCAAGAAAGAAATACATTATGCTTCAAAACTACTTTATTCTCTCGAAGCTGTTGTAAGAATGCCTTACTAAAATGTACAAAATCATAAAATAAAAGAAAAGCAATAAATGTTCAAAGAAGGAAGAAAGAGCACGTAGGGCTGCGTCTTTCTGTTTCAGTTCTGCTTCAGCTGAGCGTTAACATAAAGTGGCTGGTTCAGCAGATAACAGATTTGCTCTGTAAATGTTCGTCTGTACTGATTCTTACAATTATCAACCAGAACTCCTTCTGTGCGTTCATACAATCATTTAAATTGCATTCCCCTCCCCCACTACATTTTGAAGAAAAAAAAAAAGGGTAAAATTTGGTAGCAGATAAATGTGAAGAGTAAAGGAGTTAAAGCTGTGCTAAACAATGTGCAGGTCACACTCTCTCCATTTCATTAACAGACAGAATGTTGAGCATTAATGCCATGTACAAGTTAGATAAAAGGTGTTAAAAAACAAATCATCCCACATACTTTTAATGCATTTCCCTACATTAAATATATAGATCAACAAATCAGCTTCCTCCATGCGAAGAATCCATTTTAAGGCAAAATAATGTACTGTATATTGGGGAAAATGACAGGTAAAATCTGGCAACTTAATAAATAAATTGAAAAAAAAAAAAAGGTGTGGATTTGCATAATAATTGCGTAAACACTGCGGCATGCCAAGTGCACAACAAAGCAAAAGTAAAGCATCAAAGAAATGGGAAATTCTATTGATTTTCCAAAATGTCAACATAATTTGCTCAGGTTTTGCTCAGTTACAGAGATTCTCTTAAAAGTATATTTGTGAAGGAAACTAAAGTGCAGTTTCATATGTTTAGAATTATTATGGGAAATTTAAATAACGTCTTATAACGTTATTTTCAATGCTGTGTGCAGCATATCATTTACCACGCTACATGCTACATAACTAACACAAAAGCATGTCATGGTTGTGATCCGTGTATATGGATCTCAGCGAGAACCAGAGAGATTAACATCTTACTATCTAAGGCAACATTACTAACATTCTAGAGGTTTAAGAGCATCAGTGATGACCTCTCGCTCAGCAAATTATATAAGATTTTTGGAAAAGCAAGGTAGAATTACCCTTTAATGTTAGTACACTCACAGTATCGCCACTCACTTGGCACTAAAACCTTACTCATCAAGGTTCTCTTCACAAACGGATACACGTCACTTGTGCAATCCAAAGTGAAATACTTTTCACTGATTAACTTTTGTATCACAAACCAAACAATTTGGCAAATTAAAAGACCTGGAAAGGGAAAAAAACAAAAAACAAATAAAATAAAAAAAACAATACAAACATTCAAACTTTGTTTTCTGACATTTTCTTATTAAAGTGCAATGAAATTCTTCACTGAGGAAAATAATACTTCCTAAACATCAGTACATTCCTGCACGTCAGCACATTTCCTCTTGTTTGTGTAACCCGAAAACTCTGCGCTCAAAGTGATAAGTCTGACTCCGGAGTGTCCGTTTCCATTGTTAAACATGTCCCCGTGCCGATCTCTTCAGGAATTACCGGTGCGGCGTCGCCGTTTACACTGACTTTGTGCAACAACATGGGACCTTTTGGGTGAGAAACAAGAAATAAGAACACGTTGAAAAGACACAGAAAAAGAAAAACTCTTGTCTTGAATGTCAAATTAGTCATATGAAACATTTTATCATTTAAATATTTTTGAATGAAATGTTGACATGGAGCTGATAATGAAAGCCGCTTTATAAAGACTCTCGGGGCGAGTCCAAAGTGATCTGCACTCTGGTTATATTAAAGCTTCTGTTGGCCGTACTGTCTGTACTGTCTGTAATGCGCTCTCTGTTCAAGGCTCCTGTCTCCCTAGTCACTGCTGTGCAGGTGTGAATGTGTTACATCAGTTCATTTGTAACTGTGCTGCGAGCAAAAATTTATAATCCTCTTGTGATTTGCATGGAAGAAGAGCAGCGTGCAGAGGTCTTTTTTTTTTTGTCTGAGGGAGCCGAAACAACTCACAGCAGAGCATAAACAGAAACGTTTGAATTTCTGCAAACAAAATTTGGACGTTACTCAAATGACTAAGAAAGGTGAAAGTTTCTTAAATCCGTGTCTCATCACCAGTAATGATTCTCTTTATCACTACGAAACATCCTTAATTGCAGAGAAAGAAAAACTTAAAAAGTCAACGGTTAGCTGGAAAATTTATCAAAGCTTACAGTTTTCTAGGATTCTCGAAGGCCAGTATTGGAACATTACCCGGAAAAATGCTCAACAATCAACAGCTCGTTACAGTGAGACACATATTGAAGAGCTAAAGCCCAAACTTCGGATTAAACACAGAGGACTGCTATCTAAAAGCTTACACTCTCGACTCTCTGCAAGAACATTGTTTTTAGGTGTCCCTATAGTGCTGATCTCACTCCATCGAATTTTCACCTGTTTGACTTCTGATGAAGAAGTGAAGACAGCAGAGCATTCGTGGCTCTCTGCTGGGCCTAAAACATTTTTTAATGAGGAAATATGAAAGCTTGTTGACAGATGGACGAAAGTCAACAATTATGTATTTGTCCTTTCTAAAAGTTAATTGAAATAAATCCAGACAATATAGACAGAGTGTGGAACATTTTTGTCTCACACTGTGTATTTAATCCTTATAAAAACTAGCATTGTAAATTGCCTTTAAAAGAATATTATTAATACAGTTGTAAATGTTTTTTATATAAGTATGTACATCAAATAAAATTGAATTATGCGTATGGATTATTATAAGCAAAGTTTACTTTTATTTTCTTACAAGAGAGAGGTTTTAAGAGAGGAAACTGTGTCCTCTAAAAATGGTCTCAGTAAATGATCACAGTATATCCTGAGGTTATTAAAAAGCGTTACCGAAATAGCACTTGCAAATGACTATGCTTTTTTAAATTCCATGCAGTTAGCAGTCTCTGTGGTTTTGAGTGCGTGTGTGTTCATGCACGATGACTCACGCTCCATTTCTTCTGCACAACCATCACTGAGAGCCTCAGTATCTGAGCATGTCCGTGTGCGTCTCTGTGCTGACCTGGGCTCCATCAGCGCACTGGACCTACAGAAACAACTTGAGAGTTTAGGAAAACGGCCACACTCAGACACACGAAATTTGTGTATGTAGCAGAATATTATTACCTGTCATAGCTATAGGTGCCTGGATGGCTGATGGAGCGTTTCATCTACTCAGTAAAGAAAAATATATTTTTAATGTTTATACATACTATAATGTCACTACATTTTACAGTGATTTATAGCAGGTAAACTGAGGTACTTACTCTGGCCATTTGGATGGGAGACGGAGAGACGGGGGACATCAGCGGGTCTGGAGGACTCGCCTGCAGCATGTCTGTCTGAAACTTCAAATTAGCAATCTTCATACATTCTTCCAGTGTCTGAATGAAGGTGTTACACGTAGCACTCAACAAAGATGACGCTTCATTCCTTGTCTGGATAAACATAAAAATGAATAAAGAACTTTAATCCCTCACTCTTATAACTCACTTATCATCTACACCACTTAATTCTGTGTACAGGGTCGCAGGGTTTCCTGGAGCCTATCCTAGGAGACTTAGGGCATGAGGTGGGGTACACCCTGGACAGGGTGCCAATCCATCACAGAGTGCACACACATACACGCACTCACACACTCATTCTCACACTATGGGCAATTTGGGAACGCCAAATAACCCAAACTGCATGTTTTTGGACTGTGGGAGAAAACCAGAGTACCTGGAGGAAACTCACCAAGCACGGGGAGAACATGCAAAGTCCATGCACACAGATACACGAAACAAACCTGGTCGGGAATTGAACCCAGACCCTGGAGGTGCAAGGCGACAATGCTAAACACTAAGCCACTGTGCCACCCAAATCAAAGCACTTATTTCACTAAATTAACTTGTGGGCTCTACTAATTTTTGGACAGGCACATCATTTTCAGAATTTTGCCTACATCACCAAAATATTGATTTGAAATAAAAGCAAAATCAATATGTGATGGAAATGTAGAGCTTTTAGCTTTAATTCAAGGGGTTTAACAGTTTAGGAATAACAGCCATGTACAGTGGAACCTTGGATTATGAGCATAATTTTTTCTGGAAGTGGGCTTGTATATCAAAACACTCATAAATCAAAGCAAATTGTCCCATAAGAAATAATGGAAACGCTAATTATTCGTTCCACAGCCCCAAAAAATAAATACATAAAAATAATTAATACAATATATAAAATAAAAATAAAACAAATTAAACTGCACTATACCTTTAAAAAAAGGAAAAATAAATTCAGACAGATAAGTCTTTCCGTTTGTGAGCGCTGTGTGTGTGTTTGAAGCCGAGAGATCCATTTGCTTCTTCTCTGTATCAGCCAGTAGTGTGTGCGCGAGCGTGATCTTTAACCTCTATTATGAGACTTTCTTTTGCTTTATATGCGCGCATACACGTGTGTTATAGTGAACAGTACAGACGTGCACAGATGTTGATTATACCAATGAGAGACGAGCACTAAGACCCAGCAGGGGAGAAGATTACCCACAATTCCGCAGCGCAAGAGAGAGAAAAACCATTGGCTCAGTTATGATCATGTGACGCTCAGCATCAAAACAAGAAGCGCATGTGTGATACATGACAACTGACTGGCCAATATCCTCATTATTATCAAAAAATGAAGGAAATAAAAGGTCTGGGGGACTGTTCATGGGAACTCTCAAAATGTGGGTGTGCGCCATGTTATAAATTGGTGCTCTTTCCAGGATAAAGAAGATTTAAGTTTAAATGATTTAAGAGGCAAACCAGCAGTAACACTCAACAACAGAAAGTTTGAATTAGAAAACATCTAAAAAAAAAAAGCCTGCTCAGTTCTGGAAAAAAATTATTTTACAGATGAAACCAGGATAACTTTTACCAGACTTGTGAAAAGAAAAGAGTATGGAGACGGAATGGAAAAGCACATGATCCAAAGCATAGCACGTCATCTGTCAAACATGGTAGAGGAAGTGGTATGGCATGAGCATGGCATGGCAGTGGAACTGACTCGCTGGTGTTTATTGACGATTTGACTGCTGACAGAAGCAGCACAATAAATTCTGACAAAGTTATACTTCCTGCTCAGATTCAAACAAACACTGCCAAAGTAATAGGATGGCGCTTCATATGCATAATGACCCAGAAACATAGCTCAGTAATAACTCAGAAAGTATGTTCTTAAATTCGGTCTTCAACATAACTGGGTGTGCTTTATACTTACTGATGACCAAACATACGGCAGAAAGACCCACAGTGTGAAAATTGAGAAACTGTGCAATAAATGACTGCAATTCCTAAACGGTTAATGCAATATTTTGTTCAACAACTTGAATGTCGACAATTCAATCACAAGTTGATTGCATTATTTTTCATCATTATGGTGATGTGCTGATCAAAACTACCAAAAGAATTGTCACTGTGCAAATAATTATAGACCCAACAATCTAGACAGCAGTATAACATATAGAAAGTGTCATACAAGTGTCATTTTTTATATTACTAATAAAATATGCAGCTCTGTGCAATTATTAAATCAGTATCTCAATCAGTACAACGCTCAGGACTAAACCATTTCGAACATTCAAAATTAAGTCTCTTTCTACTCATTCTGGACATTCATCATTCATGGACACTTATGGACACTTCACACCTGCACATTCATGCACATTTACATATTCTATTTTATTTCCTTGATCGGTTGCACATAAGTTACTTTAAATTTGACACATCAGGCATATTTGCACACCCACCCCCCTGGATATTTCTATTTATATTCCACTTCATTCCCACACTAAATTTTCCATAAATTTCTATATATTTCTATATTTGTACAGGATCATTTCTTCCCCAATTTGTACAGCTAGTGTAATTTCTTATATTGTATATTTTGTATTCTATCGATATATTATTCTTTCTTAGCTAAATATTTTATTTCTTTTTATTCATATTTATTTCCTATTAATAGTCTTTTATTTTAAGGTCACGGGCGGTCGTTTAGGCATTTCACTGCATATCGTATATGACTGTGTATGTGACAAATAAAATTAGAATTTGAATTATTTATCCAACTCTCAATCACAACTCCACATAGGACTTAGCATTCTGATCTACTTTCTCACTACCCACCATGATGCTAATCACACATTACATATGGCGCGTTTGCACACCACGGAACTGTGAATTTGTACATCATTCTGCACTTTGTCGTGCTCATGACTGGACATGGTTTCTACATTCCACTTCAATTGTTTTTTAATTTTATTATATATACACACAGTAATATTTTTTATTGTATTATTTGTACATAATGTAGATTTACAAGTCTTTTTACAGCTAAAAGTTTATTTCTATATTTTTTTCTCATTTGTAAAAATCTCTTATTTCACACTTTATATTCTTATTGAAAACTCTGCTTTTCTTATATCATACTGTATATGTGTACGTGACAAAAAAAATTACTTTGAATTTTATTATTTAAAACTTTAGTAGAACAAAAAGAAGCTAGTATGTTAGCAATCTGTTCTTGCTTTAACTGAAATAGAACATTGCAGTGTACAGTGACTGACCTCAGCATGATCTCCCTCTTGTTCCACTGACTCCTGAATGGTGTGAACCTGTTGCATCAATAAGTCACAGTACAGACGCAGTTCTGACATCTTGGTTTTTAGAGACTCTGTGGTCTCTGTTAATTCTGCAACACATGAGCATAAACATCTTGTTTTTACAACCCAGGCTCCATAAATTCCAGGCACACAACTGCAAAACAAGGCACAAAAGAATCTCAGACCTCTTTCTTTTTTGGTTCTCGTGTCAGCAAGGCCTGCCTTTGAGCTTCCTAACGCCACAAGCCATTTCTGTCTCTCAGCCGCATTCACAGCCTTCACATAGAAATGCTGCTCTCCTGGTATGATCAGCTCCAGTCTGGTATTATCAGTCGGGTGAACTGATTTACAGGAAGGAAAAGGTCAAATAAAAGCAACCACTTTGAGACTGAAAATAAATGGTTTGAGTCTTACAAAAAAAATGGTTATAAATATTTACTTAGATATAAATTGTTTATAAAGTACCTTTAATTTCACACACTGACATCTTTATGCTGCCCTTGCTGCCTTTGCACACATTGTCTTGTGAGTCATAATATGAAATGATTCCATTGTTCAACACAAACCAGCGTGGCTGCCATCCTACAACACACAAGTTCATCAAGTTAAAAACATAATAAATCTCGTAGTTGTGTAATGCAGTGCTTCTCAGTGTGTTGCTGTTGACAGGTGAGCAATTAAGCCTCATTTACACTCTAATGCTGTGCGAGTGCCAAGAAAATGATTCAACTCTGAATCGACTCAGCTGCAGGAAGTGAAACAAACACAGACGAGTGGACATTAAGATTTAGGTCATGAAGAAAAAAAAGCAAAAAGATAATAAATAATTTATTACGTAATTATATAATAAATGTTCGAGCTCCGGCTCTGTGCTAAGGTGATTCTTACGAGAGGATATCAACAAGGACTCGAGCTTCGCACGCCACAGATCCGGTCACTTTCGCCGTATGTCCTAAAGCCTTGCAGAAGAATTCGCTATTGATGGTCTGGTCCCAGGGGACAAATTCTCAATGCACAATGCCGCGAATGTCAAAAAAGACGACGAGTTTGCACTCGGACATGCCTCGCCTTTTTCAGTCGTGCAGATAATGGGCTCTTCCACTGTGAAGACTTTTGCCTCATCTCAAGGTCATACCCATACACTCAAGTTTCATCACTGCTAATGATCCTCGACATGAAGGACAGGTCACACACGGCACGCTGACGGAGTCCTTGGCAGACTTCGACACGATGTTTCCTTCTGCTCTGGGGTCAGCAGCCTGGGGACAAAACTTGGCAGCAACACGGCACATGTTCAAATCACATGTGAGGATTACCAGGACTGCTCTGTATAACACACACACACACACACACACACTGGCAGCAACGTTGTGGATTGTTCTCTGATGATCATCATGCAGAAGTTGCCGAATGGTTTTGACATTTTCAAAGGGTTAAGCACGTTGAAGGTCTTCCGGTGATGTTCTTCTGCTCTTGACGCGTGTGTGCCATTTAAACGACTCGTTGCAGCATTCCTGTAAACTTGCTGAATCATGTCAAACATCTCTGTGGCAGATTTGCCAAGTTTCCTTTTCTGGGCAACGTGAAAGTAACTTGTTACAGTCCATGGTGAAATAGTGTATGTGGTAATGCTAGTGTTCAGAATATCACCCCTCCCGGTGCACACAGGATGATGTCTTTTGGCACACTGACTTATGAAGGACTGTGTGTGCAAACTTGTGCTGCCACCTGTTGGTATGTTACAAAACTAGTCTCGATACTTTTTGATACCACACCCTGTATGATTTTTAAGCCTACATTTGTTTTAGTTAAATACCTGCAAAATGAACAAACAAATCAATCTATCTAATTTCGCACTGTGAAAACGACATTAAATATATCAAAAAATATATATATATAAAAAAAAGACAGACAGATTGACACATAGACAGATACTGACTAGACAGATACTGTAGATAGATAGATAGATAGATAGATAGATAGATAGATAGATGACATGTAGTAGAAACTGAAACCTCAATAACATGTAACTTATTATTTGTATGAAAATATATTTCAGATGCTCTGAACATGTTTTCTTTTTATATTTATAAATATTTGTACATTACAGACTTGCAGTCATGTGCATTTCAGCCCAGCAGATCCTCTTGCCGTATAATGTAGTTACCTGTCATGTAATTAGTCCACTTGTACAGCACTCCTTCCATTATTGTTTTAATTATTATTATTATTACTATGGCAGTAAAAATCAGGAAGATTATAACTCAGCCAACTGCCGCTCTGAACCGTTCAGCTGCTTCTCATCTTGACAAAACAAGACAAAATGTAGCAGGAGGGAAAGAAAAACCGCTTCCATAGTACTGTTATCCAAAACTAAATCTCATTTTGAAAGCTTTGGGAAAAATAATCCTGGAAGCTTCTCTCTGAGCCGAGGACGGAACACCAGGGCGACAAGCACAACGACACCGGAAGTGGACGCTTAAATAAAACAAAATTAAAAGATAAATTATAAACTGATAATAATAAAAATCATCTTAATAATGATGATAATTATTATAATAATGCGCAATTGGTGTTATACAAAAAAAAAAAAAAACAAGTAAGCAGGAAGTGATGTTTCCTGCGCCTGTGAACCGGAAGTGAATTGTAGTAAGCTGATTACCGTAGAGATGGCTGGAGACACAGAGGATGAGATCCCAGGTAGGTTTAAAATGTTTGCTCTGTTATCGCTAAAAATGAGCTAGTTATGTTTGTTAAAGTTAATAATTACATTCTTGCCTCCAGACAGCAACCGCAAAGCTCCAAAGCTTTTTGGAGCATTTGTACGGGCAATGCAACGTTAGATAACGTTAAAAAATCTAGCAAAAAAGAAGAGGAATTTAGATAGGAAGTGGTACTAAAGTAAAATGATAGAGAATACACAACAAATCATGAAAACACATCATAATAACCCAAGCCGTTTCGCTTTAGAGTAAATAGCTGTCATTTATTTCAAGCCGCTGAAAAGTAGCTTCTGTGCGTTGCTAGGGACAACCAAGCCACGCCCCCTTCTATTGGTCTCTCTCTCTCTCTCTCTCTCCTATATTTAACAATACAACTTTTATACTATTGCAGTTACTTTTTAGATGTACACTATTTAAGAATGAACAAACTTTTTTAAAAAATTAATTACGTATAAAAATTATAATTAAAACAAACGAATTGACCGCCTCATGCCTATGTCACTTCGGATAGATTGGATATATCCTGATTAGATATACAGTACAATATATCCTGTGTACAGGATAAAACGTATAGACGGTGACTGAGTGAGTGAGTCAGAGTGATCATAACTCTTTAGCTAATTATTCAATTTAGATTTAATGTACTTATAAATTTGTAACTGCCCCAGAACTACTTATATTATTGCATTTTTTTAACATTACATAACATAAGAAGGTTTAGATTGGGAATGATGTTTGAAATGACTTATTGTAAGGGGATTTACAGATATTTAAAATCTGCTAAAAATCTTTATGTTCATAAGTTATGGTTAAGCTCAAATGTCATAGTGAGTTTTATTTCATGTGCTCAGTGAGTTAGTCGTTTGTCATGGAATATTTAGAGGAAGGAGTGAGTTTGTAAGCTGTCGATGTGTGTGTAATGCCTAAAGCACATTACAGCGTTCTCTGTCTGTTTCCATGTGATTTCTATGAATGTGTTTTTTTCATAACCTGAAATCCAGCTCCATTTGTATCTGAAGAAACTTTAAGCATATCATGCCTAGTGATGTTGCTATTAACCCCCAGGGCAGGTATATTGAATATTGAAACACTGTCATAAGTACAAGCATTCTAGGAAAGCAGTGTTTCTTTTAAAACAGTAACGGTTTAGGATGGACATCCAACTTAAGCCTGTATTTGTCAAATATACATTACTGTATGCACAGTGAAATTCTTTCTTTGCATATCCCAGCATAACTGGAGTCAGAGCGCAGAGTCAGTCATGATACAGTGCCACGGAGCAAGTAGGGTTAATGGGGTTCGCTCAAGGGCTCAACAACAGCAACCTGGTGGAGCTGGGGCTCGAAGCTCCCACCTTCAGATCAGCCACACGTGTATAAGTGGGAAGGCCTTCTGCATGATTTTGGCGCATGGCTGTTGAGATTTTCTTGTTACGCCATGTGAGGAACTGATGATTGTACAAGGAGACCAAAGTTCAATGGGGTTGAGGTGAGGGCTCTGTGGAGACCATGTGAGTTCTGGCATACCATTCTTGTCTTGATGGTCCTTGCTTTATACGCAGGGTCTGGAATAGATTTGGAGCTCTGCTGTGAGTTCCAGTTTTCACAATATAATATATTGTGTGTTTGTAGTGCCAAAATTGTAATTGACTATTGGAAATATGGTTGTTGTTTTTTGTTAATGTATATACAGTGCTCATCCATAATATTGCATCACAAAACATTACGCCCAGTACTGTGTATCTTCGCCTTGTGCTGCCTGGACAGCTCTGGCTCCTCAGTCCAGTTAACTGTTCCACACGACCCCTCCGTGGCTTGATGCTCAGCTCTGCTGTTCCCTGGAGAGGCTTAGCAGCAGCTCATTTACACAGACACTGAAATGGTGCATTAGGAGGAAATAAAGAGAGTTTGAGGTGTGTGGGGGGGGGGGGATTATCTGAGGGGCATTTCAGCTTGGGCATTAACACACACACACACTTTGTTAACTTGATGAAGAATTAGTCAAATTTGGGATGTTTAACTGAAGATCTGTATCTGTATCCTGGGGTAGCGAGTAGTTAAAGAGGAGTAGCGAGTGATTATTTTATTAAACTAAGTGAATTAGTGTAGCTGCGAGGACATGCAGTAGAATGTGGTATAGAATTAAGATTAGTGATGAAAGAATAGATGAAAAACAGAAATAAATAAGATATAAGACATTTTCTTCCAGTGCATTTATTAAACCATTCAAATTAAGTATTGGGGTGTTCGAGTCAAACTGGGACTTGTGACATTTCTAAAAAAAACGAAGGCATAAAAGTAATTGACATTTACAGAAGACTTCAACCACAGTACGGTGATAAGACTCTTAGCTGCAGTAACAGTTAAATGGTGTAACATTTTAAAGAAGGCCGTTCGTCCATGAATGACGTGATGTACATTACAGAAACTTGGCTGGGAGTTATTGTCAGATGTGACAGTAACTTCCATTTCCACATATTTGGGCCATCACAGGTGTTCCTGGGAGGCCAGAATTTCAAACATGAAGCAGGCAGTCCGATCATGGCTCCAGCCTACTGAGAAATCTTTTTACCTTGATGGTATCCAAGCACTGGTAATGAAGCACTGGGATAAGTGCATTAGTGTAGCAGAGGATTATATAGAGAAATAAAGGGAGGTAACTCTCAGTTTAACTCTCATAACTGTGTACTGTTATTTTGCACAATTAAAAGTCCTGGTTTGACTTGAACACCCCTCATAAGTATTAAAAGAAGAAACGTCTTATAAGCCTGAGACAGAAGAATGCTTTATCCTTTTTTTGTTTACTGATAGACACGGGAGCTGTGTTCACATTCGGCAAGAGTAAATTTGCAGACAATGTTCCCAGCAAGTTCTGGTTGAAAAATGACGTCCCTTTAAAGTTAGCATGCGGAGATGAGCACACTGCACTAATTACAGGTACAGTATGATTAATGTCGAATGTGCTCCTTTTTTTAGACATTATTACCGTTTGTTATACAGAAACGTTTGTGTCAGGAAGCAATCTGTATTTGTATATATTTTTTCTCTCCTAATGTAGAGAATGGAAAATTGTTCATGTTTGGCAGTAATAACTGGGGGCAGCTAGGCCTGGGCGAAAAGATCAGTGTGAACAAACCTACCTGTGTTAAAGGTAAATTGCACTCTTGTATTTAGCCGTATGTGTCTGCTAAATACATTACAACACACACACACACACCACACACACCACACACACACACACACACACACACACACACACCCCTAAGCGCCTACAGTCACCATCACTGTATGTGTTTTATAGAAGCTTCAGAATGGTTTAAATGTGTCTTTTGAAACTAACATTTAACTGTATCATTTTTTCAAGCCTTGAAATCTGAAAACGTCAAGCTTGTTGCTTGTGGAAGAACTCATACGCTTGTTTACACATGTAAGTGTTTTATACTTCACACCTATACATGCATGCAGTTATCTCATCAGCCAATCTTCTCCTGGGATTTTCATACAGAGGAGTCTTGGGCTCTTTACTGGATGGTGCAGAAAACAGCAGCAGTGGGTCAGCAGGCCGAAACACATTGTTGATGAGTGAGATTAGAGGAGAAGGACCAGAGGGGTCTGAGCTGGCAGGGAGTCTGTAGGAACTCAAAGCATCTGAGACCAAGGAATCTGAGGCCAACGTGGGCTTTGCCCACCCAGGTGATAACTGGGAAATTATTTTTAGTGATTTTTTTTTTTTTATCTTCAGTTGCCCAGTTCAGAGATCCTGTCTTGGCTGAAAGCAGAGTAACCCAAATACCATGCCATGTCATAGAGATCGCACTTCTTCCCCACGCGATTTGATTTGAGCTCTTTGATTTGATTTGATTTGAGCTCTTGTCCAGTATCTGTAAAGTTTTATGCATTGTGCTTCTGCCACATGCTTGGCTGATTGGATAACTGCATAAATGAACAACGTACTATTCCTGTTAATTCCTATTAAAGTGAACGTTGAGCATATATGGGTTTGTTCATACTGTATGTTACCATGTGGGCACATTTTTAAACACAATCCCAAACCCCCCACACACATATTATTATTTGAGAGCGGGTGGTGTGACATCTCATTTGTGCATGCAGCATGCGGTAACCTGTACGCAGCAGGTGGGAATAATGACGGCCAGCTCGGTCTCGGAGACTTTGAGGAAAGAACGTCGTTCCAGCTGGTGGAGTTTTTCACCAAAAGTGAACCAATCAAGATGCTCGCAGCTGGTTCCAACACATCGGCTGCTATTACACGTGAGATATTTAAATTTTATACTAAAGTAATGAGCACAAGCCCACATGGCATATTTGGAATAGTTTGATTAGTTTTATTTAATGTCGAAGAAGCCACTATTTACCTGGCAGAGCAGAGAAATGCAGTAGGTCTCATTAGCTCAAATACAAGACAGTTAACTTCTAATTAGATGAGATCTAGTTACATTGCGACTAATCTCAAATTCAAGTCAAAGCCCAACAACACATCTACCTGTTACAATATTGTAAACTGTTTGAATACATGACATGTAGTATAAATTATGACATATATTTGAACTCCAGTCCGACCTAAAAATGGAGTGCTTTAAAGTTTAGAAATTGGAGACGGGAATCACCAGGGATGGGCAGATATGATATTATCACAATACCTAAATGACAATTTGATTTGTCTTACGATTTTTTTCTTAATATAACAATTTTTTGCAAATATCTCAATGTTGTTCTGCCTGCCAACATGCGAATAGTTTAGAGTGTGAATAGTTTATCTGAAGGATTATAGAAAAACAGCAACATTTTGCCACCTCAAATGCAACAAATAAATAAAAATTGTATTTTAAATCTATTCTGGAGTCAGTGCGGCGGCGCGGTGGTGTAATGGTTAGCACTGTCGCCTTGCACCTCCAGGGCCCGGGTTTGATTCCCGGCCAGACTCGATTCCCATTTCTGGTGTTTGGTGGGTTTCCTCCAGGTTCTCCGGTTTCCTCCCACAGTCCAAAGACATGCAGATCAGGCTGATTAGCGTTCCCAAATTGCCCATAGTGTGTGAATGAGTGTGTGAATGAGTGTGTATGTGTGCCCTGCGATGGATTGGCATCCTGTCCAGGGTGTACCCTGCCTCGTGCCCTAAGCCTCCTGGGATAGGCTCCAGGCTCCCTGTGACCCTGAATACAAGATAAAGTGGTATAGATGATGAGTGAGTGGAGTCAGTGTTGCGATACTTGAATTGCCACAACACAGATCTGAATCAATTTGCCCCACATCTCTACTTGGAATATGTTTTAATATCTATATATCATAGATGTACCCAGTGTCAAATAGGTTGTGATCAATAAATGGCTATAAATAAATAAATAAATAAATCAGCTTTATGACTAACAACACATTCGCAACTTTCAACTTTCAACAATGTCACGTATGAAGCCCATGACCACGATGCAATTCATGTCCAGTTCCTTTTCTTCTTAGCCCAGGAGAAGAAACTTCTGACGTTTTATCTGATTCGGGAGTAGCATGATTCTAATATTTGGGCAGTTCCTTTTCCTGGTGGTATCTGTGCATGGTGGTTCTTGATGCACTGACTCCAGCCTCGCTCCACTCCATGTGAATCAGCTTTGCTTGACAGTTTTCAGAGGTCTTCTCTATTGCTTGTGCAACTCTTCATACCACACTTTTCCCTTCTTGTCAACTTTCCATTAATCTGCTTCAATACAGCACAGCCTGGACTTTTGGCGATGACTTCTTGTGACTCTCCTTGTGGAGGGTGTCAGGGATCAATTTCCCATGACTGTGATTGCGATCACTAACCTAGACTGACTGAGAATTTTTTTCATTAAACTTAAAAAATAATAATAAAAAAACCCTCCACAATAATCTAATTTACTGAGATGCAGTGTACTTTAATGTTGAATTTATATATTCAAAAATAATATTGAAGACAATTTTTGTCTGATTGCATATGTTAATGTAATTGATTTCTATTCTAAAATTGTAAAAAAAAAATCGGAGTATTTTATAAACAAAGTGTTACTCTAATTATACCAATTATTTTGTATGAAATATATTTACAGCTTGCAGAATGCCTTTGTCAGTCTATTGAGATCTTCCTTTTTTTTCTCTTTTGTTTATTTCTTCTAGAGGATGGGAAGCTGTATGTTTGGGGCGATAACACAGAAGGGCAGATTGGTTTGGGAAAGGAGGAAGGCACTTCAACTCCACGTGAACTTCACGTAGGGAGACGTGTGATGTGGATTTCCTGTGGTTACTACCACTCTGCTTTTGTAACGGGTAAACTCAGTTCAATTCGCTTTTATCTGTATAGCCCTTTTAGCGAAGGACGTCGGCGCAAAGCAGCTTTACAGAAAAAAAAAAAAGGGATATAAATTGCAACATGTAAGGAAAAATTGTAAATTCCAACTATCAGTTTGTCCCTGATGAGCAAGCCGGGTGTGACGGTCACAAGAAAAAACTCCCAGAAATGACGAGAGAAAGAAACCTTGAGAGAAACGAGACTTTAAAGGGAACCCATCCTCATTTGGGTGACAGAAGATAGCGAGACCATAAATCACTCCCTGCTGTATCTGTGTGCTGTGAGGCTTAGAGTTCAATTTATTAACAGAAAATGTGTTTTAGTTAATATAAGCTGTATAAACTCACACTCACGTCCTCATAGTTATGACTTGATCATGACTGACAAAAGAAATATATGTATTTTTTATATGCTAAAAGGTTTGTGCAGCAGGTAGTTTCCAACACCATTTTCTGCATAGTGACGTTTATGGGAAATGATCCCACAATGCAATACGTACATCCCTAGAAGGAGTCTCCACATCAGCTGTCAGTAACAAGACAAGTTGCATTTTTTTCATCTTACTGACATCAAGAAGAATAAATAAAGAGAGGCTGGTGAGGGAATTATAGTTTATAGCTTTTATAATGTAAACAATAGAAACGTTTAACATACTGTTAAAAATTTAATTCAAAATGGTAATTGTTAGCAAATTTCTACGATAACATTTCCTCAGTCCTTGATTATTTTACTAGAACAACATTGTATTTTTTTTTCTTACGTAATATTTGTGGAAGTAGCACAGTTCATTCTTTTCACTGTTCTGTTTCTGTGACTCACGATCCATTATTGCTAAGATAATTTCCCTGGCCTCCGCTGACTTATGGAGCACAACATAATGCATCATTAACTTGAATGAATGAACTATACAGGTTCTACCGCAGCTCGTTGCTAAGTAACTGTTGTATTGTACGTTCCAGAGGACGGAGCGCTATTCACCTTTGGAGAGCGAGACAGTGGGAAACTGGGACTGTCCACAGCACAGGTACCGAATCACAAAGTGCCTCAGCAAGTGGAGGGCATCTGTGAAAAGGTGCTGCAGGTGGCATGTGGAGGAGGCCACACGCTGGCACTCACAGGTATTACAACTGTAGTGATGCAAAAAAAAAGGGTCACTATAAAGAAAAAAAATGTGTTTTTTCTGGAGCTGTGACTAAAACGTCCTTGGTTTAGCAATGCAATCATCTGGAACAGACAGTACTTGATATCCACTACAGTATTTTAGTGATTGTCTTCTGTTATGTGTACATCATCTATTAATTAATGCCTGTCTGACTCACTTTCTGTGTATTGTTATTCATTGTACTGTGTACTTTTTAATTTTTTTATTTTTTTTTGATGTGACTGGACACAGAGAAAGACTTGTATTCCTTTGGCCTGGGACAGTTTGGCCAGCTAGGTCATGGCACCTTCACCTTTGAGTCCAGTGTGCCAAGAGTGGTGGAACATTTCCGCAGAGGAAGAGTAAAGCACATAGCATGTGGAGAGAATCACAGTGCGGTTCTCACAGGTACTCCAAGTGCTCACTGTACCAACTTACTGTGTGACTTTTGTTGAACTTCTAAGCCGTGTTCTGCTACATGCTGTACATGCTGTATATGCTACATCTGTACATGTAACATTTTTACTTTTTAACATTTTGGGCAATTACTGTTTGTTTGTACATTTTAACTCTCTGTTATGACATTTAAATCTTTGTCTTTAACACTCGCTTTGTCAGTAGCGCTGGCTGTATAAATAGGTTTATATTAGTACACTTGTTCTGATATGATTTTGTTTCTATAGTAACAACTGACCTCATACAGTCTGCATAATGAAACACTGTAGTGGCACGCTTAGCAGTGCACTACACACACACACACACACACACACACACACACACACACACACACACACACACACACACACACACAGAGACAAATATGCCAGTTAACATTCCTCCGTTGGGTGGAGAGGAAATGAGAGGAAGCCTGGTTTGATGAGTGCTGGACAGTCTCTCTTTTTTGATATGGCAGTGTTTTTGTCAGGCAAGGGCCACTTAAAGAAGCACAGGCTTTTCCTGTTCATAACTGTGTTTGCATAGACAAAATGTTTTATTATGTGAAGAGAGAAATCCTGCACTGTGAGAAACCGCCAGGCTACACAAACATTAGTATCTTTGGCATTTGCCATTCAATGGGTTATGATTTACAACCAGAGTAAAATGTCTGCCAGAGAGAGTACTACAACTCCTGTATGGCCCATAGTATGGCTACAGTAGGTCTTCTTATTCCATGTCAGCAAAGCACCTCTCTGTGGGGGTCAGTTTCTATTTGTGTACAAAACGGGATGTTCTTCTCTGTCAGCAGTCTGGGAAAGCAGGGAGCCCAAGACCACCTCTGATATGTCTGTGTGCAAGGTTAAAGAGCGAATGAAGTCTGGGCCCATATTTACTAAGCATCTCGGAGTAACAAATCACTCCTAGGTGGCCAAAATTTCTCAGAGTGAGGCAATTTTGGTCCTACTTCTAGGAGTAGGAGTAAGAGTAATTTATCAACATTTCTTAAAATATGAAATCACTTCTACCTAAATCAGAATTTAGGGGTCTTCCGGAGGTTGTAATTTTATTACTTAATTGGTAGATATTTATATTAAATTTAATTAACTTAACATTTAAACACAACTTTTTTTTTCAAGATAACGTTATATGCTGAAATTTACACCTCCTCACGGATACGTGTAGCAAACGAACAGTTGGCATTGATGGTTTCACAAATTGTCATCCATTCAATCTTTTTATCTGTAGAGGTAAGAGTAGAACATAATTTTCATTTAATTATTTCTTGACAAATTAATACCTTTTCCGCAAGCAAACGGATCTCACCTTCTCACAGCTTTATTATGGGTCCTTGAAACTATTGATTTGAAATCAGTCTGAAAAGAATAATGCTATGCAGTCAAGTCATGTGTCTATAAATTTCATCTATGTGCATAAAGCTTTCATGCAACTGGTACGGATTTCAC
>JAAGKR010008988.1:1110-28506 GCA_011419295.1 Clarias macrocephalus | reverse complement strand
TGCCTCCGTCTTTCAACAGCACACGTTGTCTTTTTTTTCTTTTTCCTTTCTTTTATTTTTCTATCCTTCCTTCTTTCTTTCTTTCTTGCTGTGTCTTTGACCCTGATATCTTACCGGTGCTACCGTAATATTCACACGAGGTGCCGCATGGTAGCAGCCTGCGGATCTGCCCGTTCTGAACAGTTTATGCATGGTTCTGACCCATGTCATTACAGTACTCCCCCCTCTCCCCTCTACAAACAGCTCACTACATCAGACAGTCAATCTGGACCCTACAAAATTCTTTAATAGGTTGGGGGTCCAGTGTATGCTGAGCGCAGAGTGCTCGATCACCCAGTCTATTGACACTGAGCCTGTAGCCAGGGGAACCCCAGCACTACTCTCTGCTCTGGCACCCAGGTTACCAGAAATGAAATTTGCTCAAAATGACATCCGAGCTGTAGTATCACTTAGGCCGTCCTCTGCGTCACGCACCCCGAAAATTGGCTGGCCAGCCAGGGAGACTAACGGGATGGCGGAAGGGAGGGGGCTAACTGGAATGCCCAGTTCCGCAGCTAGCCTCCCGTCAATAACATTTCCTGTGGCCCCTGAATCGATGAGCGCCTCCGGATCCAGGTCCCTGAGCTGGTAGGAAGAGCCTTGCATGACGGGGTCCTGAATTTGGGTCGAAACTGACCCCCCTCCTGGGGTGACCCCGTCTGTGGCTTGCTGTGCCCTGTGGGCTGCTACTCTAAGGGACAAGCTTGGCGACGCTTATCTGCATGGGCTCTCCCATGTCTTCCAGCTCTAGTTCTTCTTCAGACTCTAAATCAAGGACGGGATACGAAGCCTCAGACTCTGTCGCCACGAGCGGAGGTGAGACTTCTCGCCTATATCTGGAGGAGCGACCGGCTAGGCGCTTGAAGCGGCTTTTGTGGGCTGGAGGAGATGTTCCCCACCTGTAGCTGCCGGCACACCTGACCTGACGCTCACAAAGGTGGTTATCCACCCAGATGACTAGCTTATAAAACTCCTCCAGATCCTGTGGAGGATCACGTATGGCTAGCTCATCCTTCAGCCGCTCGGAGAGCCCTTGTGTGTACGCAGCCATAAGGGCTGCGTAATTCCACCCCATGCTGGCGGCTCGGGTACGAAACTCGACTGTGTAGTCAGCTACAGATCGCCCCTCTTGACGAATGGAAAGGAGGGGCGACACTACACTACTTGCCGTATGCGGATGGTGAAAAGTGGCCCTAAGTGCTTCAATGATGACACTTAGGGTGGCGTGTTCCGACCGGAGGTGTTGCCACACTGCAGTAGCCCATTCTAGTGCTCTGCCTGTGAGCAGAGACACCATAAATGCAACCTTCGCCTTTTCAGTTGGAAACTGGGCAGGTTAAAGCTTGAATGTTAGTGGGCACTGCAGGATGAAGGCATTGCACCTCTCTGGCTCGCACGCAGCGAGATGCCACCAGATGGGGTAGCTAAACCACTGATCTGGGGGCCCAATGGAAACCCGGAAGTGGTGCGCGCTTTGAGCTGCCCAAAAACTTGCTTGAGGTGCTTATTAGTCCCACACATCTCCAAAATTAAAACAGTCAGGGCTTCCTCATGCTTAGCAAGCATTTTCACTTCACCCTCAACTATTTCCTGCACCCTCTCCAAGCCCACAGGCTCTTCTGATGGTGTGTTCATTCTGTTACGTGTGGTGCGGTATGGAGAGCTACACCACGAGATGTTTTATTGATAAGAGCCCTGACGCAGGGCTTTAGAGAGGGTCAATGAAATAGGAGTGGTGAGAATGCTTGAGACACGCACGGGAAGACTTTCCCGTTTGGAGATGGTGTGGGATTATTAATTAACAAAAGAAAAATGAAAAAAAAAAAACAAAATAAACAGAGCTCAGCCGTCTACACGAGAACAGACCAGGCCAAGGAAACCAAAACTAAAGCTAAAAACTAAACTTAAGCACTTTAACGTAAACTGAGAGAGCACACTGGACTGATGCGTGCCGCTCTCTTTCTTGCACTCTCTCTCTTGCCGGCGTTTTAGACAGACAGAAGCTGGGGCTTTGTCTCCGTCTTTCAAGAGCACACTTTGTCTGTCTTTTCTTTCTTTTATTTTCTTTTATTTTCTTTCTTTCTTTCTTTCTTTCTTTCTTTCTTTCTTTCTTTCTTGCTGTGTCTTTGGCCATGATACATTACCGGTACTACCTAAAGGATCACACGAATTGCCGATGTATCAGGACCCTTATATAAACACGCTGCCAGGTGTGGTTCGTTAAGGATAATTGTCTGACGGTGGTGTTGCCTGACAACCACGTGTATAAATGGCCACACCTTTGCCTGTTCAGAATTCTGCTTGATAGCAGCCTGCATATCTGCCCGTTCTGAACAGTTTATGTGTGTCTCTACCCCTCGCGCGACCTGCGTCATTACAATAGTGACCTCTTTAGAATCAGTTATCACAAGCGTATTGCAAAAAATGATGTTCTGAGATTTCATAATAAATGCCCAAAAAGTGTACATAGACACATCAATACAAAATTGTAATATGTGTTTCTAATTTTATACCATTTTCTTTAATTATGTTTTTTTTTTCCAATATGTGCAATACTAATTAAATAACAAAATCTAAAGTTCTTTTCATATGTTCTCATATTTCTCACCAAATTTGAATAAAACAAGTAATTTTGATTGTTTCTATTCCGTTTTCATAAGATTAATAAACATATTGTACATGTCCTTTGAATGCAATCATTGACATCACAACCATCAAGGACCATCACAGCCAACATAGCCTTTAATGTTTATTGAAATAAATTAGATTTACATTTCAACCTAGAATCTGAGTATTTTATTACAATTGAATTTGAAACTAACCTTAGTTGTCCCTATGCAGACTATAGCAAGCTTGGCTTGGCTATGTCTACATTTTTTACCTAATCAATGTATTGTGCTATCATAATTTTGCAAACAAGAAAACGAGTAAATACTTTAATCATGAGCCTTTTCAGCTTATCTTAGCTTTCTTTCATCAACAATCTCAGCTCCTGAGGTAAAAAGTGTGTCAGTCTTTTGATGAATACTGTTTCTACAGCATACAAGACAACATGTGGATATTACAGATAATTTGACAACTGGCATTTAAACCTTTTAAAATCTGACTCTTTTACACTGAATTCTTTTACTGTGACAAGTTACTAACAACTTGATTACTGCATGACATCGTTGAATAAGGAAAGTACACTTCGCTACTCTAACAAGCTAGCAATTGTTTCTTCCTGGATACAAAATTAAGATATCGGTGGTCTGTTCAGATTATTTTGTCACACTGTACAAGATGATCCCAATAAAATCTTTGACGTGAATATAATGAATATTTGATGATGAGTAAGTTTGAGGTAATATTTCTTTCTTTTGAGGTAATTTTTTTTCCTGTCTATTAGCATTTGTTTGTTAAGCCATACTCATTAAGGCACTGAAAACAGAACATTTTAGCTGTTAGCTTGTATATACTGTATAGTATAAACTGGGGGTAACAAGAGTGCAAAAATTATAAAATGAAATGACAAAATGTCACTCATGCTCTATAGCACTTATCCTGTACAGGATTGCAGGATGCACTGGAGCCTTGTCTTCTGTGGGAGGAAACCGGAGTACCCAGAGGAAACCCACCAAGCACGGGGAGGACACACACCTTAAGTTGGTACTTGAACCCTCAACCCTAAAGGTGCAAGGCCACAGTGATAACCACGATGCCACTGTGCTACCAAAACAATAATATACACAAGAAAATAAAAATTATGAAAAAAAAAATTACTGTATAGAGAGAGAGAGAGAGAGAGAGAGAGAGATTGGGTCACACCCATTTAATTTCATTTTGGATAGTTTTCATTTCATTACAGGAAATCTACTTTTTTCTTTTTTTCCAGTCACATTTCTTAAAAGTGGCTCCTTATTGAGCAATAACAATTTGGATATATACTGTATAAGTAGATATTTAAAAAAATATGTTATATGCATCAAAAAAGCAGGAGCCAGAAACAAAAACAGCCCTAGACGAAATGACAAATGACCTTATTTATTATATTTTAATACACGACCATTAACGCTAATGTCAAACTGGCTCTCAGGCAAAGGACTAAAAGCACATATTTTTTATGTGACTACTTCCTGTATTCACACTGTGGGGTGCTCTTTAATTTAATACATTACACAATAACTAGATGTGTGTGTGTGTGTGTGTGTGTGTGTGTGTGTGTGTGTGTGTGTGTGTGTGTGTGTGTGTGTGTGTGTGTGTGTTTGTGAAGCACAATATGACATTTCTTAAAGTTTAAAAAGTGCTTCTTAAAAGCATCCCATGTGACCAATACCTCTGTAAATCCAACTATGCTTAGCGTGTGTGTGTGTGTGTGTGTGTGTGTGTTGCTGTGTATGTGTGTCTCTTTTTAAGAGCGAAGGACAGAACCTAGACACTTCCTTTGGCATTGCATCTTTCGCCTCCATCTGTCCCTCTCTAAAGGATTGAGGTTAATTTTAGACCCACAGAAACACAAGTATAACACATATATGGATGAAGAATTATACAGTTCAGGACTGGACAGACATCATTCTGACAGTGTGCTTTAAAGAAAAGATAAAATAGAGCATTTTTTGCAAGTTATGACAGTAGCCAGGTGAGGAGTGTGAATAGAAATCCAGACACTAAATATGTTGCCCAAGTATCTATCTGGATTATGAAACAAAGCACAATAAGATGTTTTAGATACCAGACAAATTTCATATCATTTAAAAACATCTATAATAAAAACTTCCCTGATAATTGTCGGATAATAAATAAACTGTATATGAGGCTGCTGAATACATGTATGTTAGGGATTTTATTCATTTCTGTCTAAAAATATTCAGTTTTTTAGTTTGGTGTTGTCTGAAACCTCTATTTTTGCCTCATTATTCTCATCTTGTCATCTCAAATAATCTCTCACTACATGCTTGTTGTCCTTTCTATCTGTCACTTTCTGCCATCCCATTCTCTTCGGTCCTGTATATAGAGTCTGATAATTTAAGTCCACTAACAAAAACTGTTTTATTTTTGCATGTTTTGGCTAGTATGCCATAGGACTGCTATCTCCAAGAAACATAGACATTTGACTAAATTAGTTATTAACCAGTGTTATGTACACACAACAATGATTAATACAAATATACACCCTAAACAAATGCTGGGTTGTTTCTGTAAACACATGGTTGGGTTGTTCAAAATTCTGGGTTATTTCGGGTTCGGGTATATTTGGTATAATATGGTTATGGTATAATACTGTATACCGCCGCTGTACTCATCCTGTACTCTGCGTTCCATTTGCAATATACTTGATGTCCTCAAACCCGTGATTGTGCACTTCCAAGTCAAGTCTGTTTTTGTGAATTCTTGGAATTGAGACACGGCATGACAAACTTTCTGGATTCTTCACTTCTGAAGCGACGGGCAGTCAGGCACACTACTTATAAGAATAAAAACTTTATTTATGTATATAATCCCCTGCTACACTAATACACTAATCCCAGCATTTCACTAGTGCTTGAATCTGAAACCCTGGCCTCCCAGGAACTCCTTTTAATGGGATTTTTGCTTAATAATAAAAAAAGTCCTGGTTTGATCATTGAAGGCTTTCTTTTTTTGCAGGACAATGGGGTATGACCTCATACCACCCACCGCACCACTTGCACATTACAAGAACTTGACTGGGAGACATTACCACATCCTCTGTGCAGTCCTGACCTCACTCCAAGTTATTTCCAGATATTTGAACCAACTAGAAGGCCAATGTTTCAGACGTGAAACAGGCAGACTGATCATGGCTCTGGCTTACTGAGAAAACTTTCTACCTTGATGGATATGTGCATTAGTGTAGCAGGGGATTATATAAAGAAATGAAGGTAGTTTTATTCTCATAACTATGTTCTCTTATTTAACTTCATCAAAAGCCCGGGATTGACTTGAATGCCCATTTAAAAATAATAATATGGACAAATCATTGGTCAATATTAACATTATATACTGTATATGAAAACATGGTGTTAACAAGTACTGTAAGTTAACATGGAGTAATTGAAGGGGAAAGAAACTTTCTAAAGTTCTTGCCAACTGACAACAGTATTGAACAACATTGAGACAGAAAAGGCTACAGAGTCATAGCAAAGACCTTCAACGTTTGTATCCGTGCAGCTGGTTTAATAATATTCAGGTAGGAACCTTAATCTTGCACCATCGAAGATTCCACAATGCTTTCTCAGAGTCATGATACCGAAGGTAAAAGACTAAAAGCATTCACATAAATCAGAACTCTTTTGATTCTATATATTTTTGGGGGCATAACTTAGCTCATCATGTTTAGAGCAGGTAGGGTTGTGTGCACAGAGAAGCACGAAGGTGGTCGCATAATGAAATGGATGCAAACAAAGCTGTGCTGTTGTGATGTGTCAT
Organism: Clarias macrocephalus; assembly: GCA_011419295.1. Lineage (NCBI taxonomy): Eukaryota > Metazoa > Chordata > Actinopteri > Siluriformes > Clariidae > Clarias > Clarias macrocephalus. The sequence continues at coordinate 22,041 of JAAGKR010008988.1, read as the reverse complement.
CAAAGGAAACATAAATAGGCTTAGAACCTAACACAAGAAATGTTAATCCTATCAGCAAAAAAAACCCGGGAAAAAGATGAACATTTCACCAAGATACAAAGTCCCCAAAAGACTTGAGATGGCTTTGAATGAACCACAATGAAAACATAGAGATGATTTCAAATTACACATCTATCAAGGAGCCTGTGGTAACCTTGGGGAATTAAAGACAATTTGCCAAGAGAAATTGGCCAAAATTGAACCACAGTGCAGCAACAAATAAACCAATTATTTGTTACCATAAACATCACAAGGCTCTAATTACCAAGAACTGCTCTGCAGTAAAGTACTAATGTTGGTAATTTGTGGTGTTTGATATAATATATTTAAAAGAAGTCAAAACAAATTAAGTGTAAATTTAATAAATGGCCATACGCACTGTAAGCCTATTAAATAATAAAAAGAGATGCACAAAACAATACTTTTCTCTCATTGTACATCTTTAAGCCAATCCTTAAGCTGTGGCCCTTTTTTGCTCTTGTTTTTCATTGGGTAACTATCATTGCCTCATGCTGCAAATGACTCTTTTTCGCTAAATCAAAAGTTGCTTTCTTATCTTTCCAGCAGGAAAAGTTATATTTTTGGTTTGGAATAGCTTTAAGACACTTTTGGCAAATGTTTAGATCCAAAGAAACATCGCGTACCCATGTAAAGAGTTATCTCTCATTGTGAAACAATGTATTCCTGAACATAATAGGATTCCGGGAGTCTACTCAGACCTTTGCAAGAAAATGCACTTTTATACACTACAAGATTGCTGCCAGATTCATCACTGTAATTACAGATGGACTTGTCCCAGTTTTAACAGGACAGCTTTAAACCTGTGTGCCAGAAAAAGGGCTAAGCTTTACTTACTTCAAGGGAGCCAGCTGAGACATTGGCATTGGCGCTGCCCAAATTGCGGGGCAGGGTCCGGGTGCGTTCTGCCTTGCTGGAAGTGAAGATCTGCCTGATGGATGGTCGGCTTGGCTTCACCTGCAGCGTGCGGGCACTGGCGAGGCCAGGTACCTGCTTGACAGTACCATAGGATCGGTTCAGCCCTACACCAACATGGTCGACAGTGGCAAAGTCCGCTGGGTACGGCTCGCTCTCGGCCGGGTGAAGGGCCATGGGTGAAGGGGGCGGAGGAAAAGGTGGGTCTTCCACGCTGATATTAAGAGGCTTTTCCTCTTCCTGTATTGGATTGGGCTTGAGGCTGACCGTCCGCCGTGGTAGTACCATGTAGTCCCCTTCACCACCACCTATACTGCTGGTTGGGTCAGTGGCAGCAGTAGATGACCGTGCCCAACTCAGTGCACTCTCTGTGCACAAGTAAACTGGTGCAGAACGTTGGTGCTGACCCTGCTGTTCCATGTTGACCTCCTTTTTCCTGGGTGTCTCATTAAGTTCGTTCAACGTGCCCAGAGTTGGCACCTGTGCCAGGAGGTTTGGTGGAGGGATATTGCCAGGCAGACTGCTGAAGTTGATGCCTTCTTGATGCGTGGCTAACTTGGGGTCATCCTCATCATCCAGTGAAATGCGTGACAGTGTGCCTGTGATGCTAGCAGGGTTGCACGTGTTCACCTCCTTGAAGATGACTGAGGGAGCGAGAGAAGGAGGAAAGAGAGACAGCAAGAAAAAGAGAGGGCCCAGAAGGAGGGAAGACAAGAAAGAGGGAGTGCACACAAAGGCAGGAAAGAGAGGAAAAGACAGAAGCAGAGGTCGAGTGCACAAGACAAGATAGACGGCAAGAGATCGCAGAGTGAAAAAAGTGAACGGAACAAAGTGAAAAACGCATAGCAGAGAGATAAAAGAATGAGAAATGATGAACAGTAACAGATAGGAAGACAGTGCATGATAGACAGATTGTACAAATATAACAAATACATAACAGAGGTCACAAAGTTAGCCCAAGTATGTGGATATGTGAGATTAATAAAGGCCGGTGAGGAAAGAATAAATGATGGGAGGAAAACATCAAAGATAAGATAGAGAGAATGAACACATTGGAAAGAAAGCCAGAAATCAGAATGATGAAAGAAAAAAGGGCACCATTTGTTCCTCATGGTATGTTGTTGAATCATAGCATGCAGGTGTGAAGGAATGAAACAAAAGTAAAGCAAAGTTCTGATGAAGTTTCACAGATTTGCATGCACAGAAAAATTCAATAATCCTCCTGGATGAAAAGGATTTAACATCTTATTATCTGAATAACAAACATCACGCTTGAAGAATCTCATGATCTTGTAATTACTGCTTAGAGTCAAATGCAAAAAAAAAAAAGTGGTCAGAGGTGAATTTTTGAATTAGTAGTTTCATCTACATGTCACTCAATCATTTAATTATAATTATGCAGCTAAATGTGCATGCAGTTTCCATGAAGTCCAGATTAATAAACTGTTATAACTGTGTTTTATAGTTCTTGGTAATAATTCCTTATTAAAACATTACTGCACTGTTTTTATACGAAAAAAAATGATACAGAAATGATTGTTTTTAAACAAGTAGTAGTTTATAATGTCATTTAGTTTTCAGTGTTTGTTATGGAGATTTTTGGATGACAGTTTTCATCCGATAAACCAATCATTTCCAATTATTAAATCTCTTTTTTTTATCAAACGTGTTCTGTAGTAATTTAATAAGAGTCCTCTGGCAACTAGGAACATTAGAAGCTAAATTAAGCGAAAGATCTAACTTTATTAAAACATGGAAAATTCTTTGTTTCTACACCAGTCTTTTGGTCTTCGGTAAAAATAAAAAAAAATAAAATAAAAAAAAGTTAGTAAATTTTATTAAATTGAACATATTTATAGAATTTTTGTCACTACAGTACACAGTATATACATTAGGCAATGAACGCATAAATTCACTAACATGCTGCAATTTGGATGCAAAATAAAAACAATAAATTTATTTTAACTAAAATGAAAAAAAAATGGAAAAAAAGGAAAAACATATGTAAAAAATGCTTAAATTTAACTTACATGGATGTCCTCTCTCTGCAAATGATAAGGAGACAATGTTAAGCAGTTTTACTATTCATTTAACAAAAAAAAATCTCCATCTCCAATGTACTGTAATCCTGAAAAAAAAAATATATAAAGAAAATCCAGAGAGAGAGAAAGAGAGACAGAGAGGAATAAAAGAGGAAAGAATAGAAGGGCATAAACATACTTACCTGTTTGACATGCCAGGTCCACGTCTTTCTCAAAATCGGTCTGTAGAAAGAAAAATTTATTAAAACGAGTATAATAAGTTCAACATGATTACGAATTACTGCTTAAACAAACAAATTATTGAACTGATGATTATTTTCAGGAATGTACAGTATTCCTCTTATACTGTACAGTAATATGAATTTTAAAATACAGTACATAATAAACGTAGATGTACCGTGTACTGGAGACATTTTATACTGTATGCAATAAAATGTGAACATTGTGGGATAACAAAAACAGGCATGTCCATCCTGTATTAATAGTTTTATTAAAAAGCTATCATGTTAAGCCATGCCCGCTTTGTGTGTTATATGAATATTCAACATGTTAACATTATGCTAAAATATACTTCATGCAAATGGTAACAGATGGATATCAGTTGGCTTAAGGAGTAATTACACCTAGGGATGTCCTGACGTAAGATACTGCGCTTATCTACTCTTTACCACTTTGAAGCAGAGCCGGCACAATTGCCTCTCCTCCCCCTCATGTCAAATCAGAGACAGTGTTGATTACTTTGATGAGACATTGATGATAAATTATCTTTCTGGTTCCGAAAAACCAGAAAAAAAAAAAAAGTGAACTGCGGGAACAGCAATCAGGTCAGCTTTCGGTGATATCGCTAGTCTGAGAGCTCGACAGACAACTCTAGAGCCGTGTTCTGTGACAACATTGACAAAAGTCATAGGAAATAGAACACTTTATTTCATTTGATAAACTCAACCAAGCAACTCTGTTAGATCATCGAGAAGAGATCACAGAGTTGTTAGTAAATATACATTCACCTAGGCTCTAGCTGTTATCTCTCCTCTTCTGCTCTCCCCTCTCCTGTTCTCTCTCCCCCTCTCTCTGTTGAGCTACACGTGGTTCCTGAGCTACCATTGATCCAGACTCCCTCTGCCCTCTGGACCTGTCTGACTCATCCTGGTGTCCCGCTTCTGGTTGAAGATCTCGTCACATGGACGTCCCGTGTGTCTCTTTGGGATGCGTCCGATGTCTGGGGACGGTTTCACTCTACTATGAAGACGGTTCTGGTCTCGACTGATGTTGACAGCTGTTTCTCTGCGGACTTGGCTACAGTCGCTCGATAGTTCAGGACTGGAATTTCCTACAGGTCTACCTGAGCCTCCAACAACTACGTGGACTCCATATTAACATCAATTAACATCTGTTAACAACTGTTATACTGAACTGCCTGCCACCTAACACACAGTATGAATGCAGATCAGTTCCTGCTTTCTGTTTCACCCAAATGAGGATGGGTTCCCTGTTGAGTCCGGTTCCTCTCAAGGTTTCTTCCTATTGTCATCTCAGGGAGTTTTCCCTTGCCACTGTTGCCCTCGGCTTGCTCATCAGGGACTATCTGACTATCTGACCATTTTTTACTCATACACTTTCACATTTCATACAAACTTAAATAATTCTTTTGATTGTGTAAAGCTGCTTTGCGACGATGACAATTGTTAAAAGTAATTGAATTTATTATATTTATTATATAATATTGAATTTAATTGAGTGCTCAAATTGTTAAATACTGTATATAAAAATAATTTTCTTCCTCTAAATGATTTTTCAAGCAATAACGTTGAAACGCTGTTGTTGTTTATGAGCAGTTGCCATCGTAATGAAAGAGCCCACAGATGGAAAGAAAGTGATTTCCTGCCCAATGGAATGTTTTTACTGTATATGATATGTAATAGTATATGACAGTTCCAGTAAGCACAATTGCATGCAAGAATTTTTTTATTTTTTATTTAGCCGAACCAACAAAACAGAAGATTAAGTGGATTAAGTGTGTGCAAAAGCACATCAGAAGGATTGATGAGGATTTTACTCCACAGAGAATCGCGCAACATGCTGAGCAGTTTCGGGGTTCAAGCATTAGCAAAGCAATAGCAGGTGCATTGCATGATACGCTTCATATGAGAGACATTCCCAACAGTACGTGGTGGGTATTTTCAGGTACCCAAATGAAAGTATTTGCACTATGGATTATGAGTTCTACAGCTGAACCAGTTTCTCTTGGTGACATAATGTATTTACATAACTACCTTGACGCACATGGATGATAAGAGTCATATGAACATCAATGAATAGTTAAAGAATTCTGGACAATTTTCAGTCAAAGTTTCACAGTCAGCAAGATAATATTAATAGCGCTTTAGCTATTCATATCAATGTCACTGATAATAAGCTAAATCTTGTAGCTTTCTCTGTGTTTTACTTTATTTAAAAATAACAGATTTACTGTCAATTAGGCTCAAATTACTGTAACTTTTACCTTGATCTCACACACGCATAAATATGTTTATAGTTTGCTGCTAATGTTGCAGCTGGTGAGTACGCACTGGGCAGCATTAACGTTTTTATTTCAGCGTTAATGGAAAATGGTTGCAGCTACAGTATATACTGTATACAGTAACTCCTAGCAAACAATTAATAGAGTCAATAGATAAGCTAAGCTAGTAACCTGTACTTGCTAGACTAATTTCTTTCATTTTTTGGTGATGTTTATATACATTTATTGATATGTTCTGTGTAAAAAAAAATTAATAATAATAATAAGAGGCCTCTTATTAATCAGTTTTGTGCATGAGACATAATTAAATACAGCTACAGTAAGAACTTTTTGCGTGGTTTGAGTGTCAAGTTAAAAGTTCTTACACCACTACAGAATTGAATCACTGTTGCTTTAATGTTATATCTACTATAACTTAGAGAAAATTGAGGAAGTTTATTACAAAAACAATGCATACTTAAAGAATAAGTCTGTTATTTTTCTATTTGCTAGTGTGAATGCAGGCTTATAAACGATGTAATAAATAGGTTTGTGATTTCTACATGAGTACCATCTCTTCATCTAATGAGTGCCCTTTTGTGTGTTTTTGCCTTCTGTTCTGTTGCTCTACATTATCGGCATATAATGATTGATATTATTGAAATTCCCTCCTTTTTCGAGTATACAGTACCGAAAAGCTAACGCTTACCTTTACTCTGCACCTTTAATGCAAAGTTAAAGCCTCATTTGTAAAACTGAACCTTTACTGTATATAATATTCATGAAAATCTAGTTTATTAAAAATCTCTGTTCATTTTATGTCTAAGAAGACCAATTAATGTAAACCTTGACCAAGCTTTAACTCATTTAAATGGCACAGGTTTTTATTCCCTTATCAAGTTTTAATTGCTTATTTGTTTCATTTACTATACAGGAATTAATGTTATAGAGAATAAATTAATTTGATTTACACACAAAAAAGATAAAAGAATAATAAATGTCATATTTGGTCATTTCATATGAATGACTTGCAATCTAATGATGATGAAAGCCATGTAAAAAAAAAAAAAAACATTATTAGACTAGCATATGAAATAGGAAAAAATAAATGGCACCTTATACGATTGGTGTTCAAGTAAAACCAGGACTTTTGATTGCGCAGAACACTTACTGTTATATGAACCCCTGGTACATTTCACTAGTGCTTGGGTACCATTAAGGTAGAAAGTTTTCTTAGTTTGCTGGATCCATGATCAGACTTCCTTCTCCATCCATGAAACCCTTGTCTCCCAGGAACTCCTTTAATGGCCCAAACATGTGCAAATAGCTTGGTTGGAGTTCTTGTTGCTACATTTTGTGTTTTACCACGAGTCTCATCACTGTGCTGTGCTTGATGTCTTCGGTAAATGTCACTCAGTTTTACACCTTCATTCACGAGAAATTCACAAATCACGAGTCCTGGTTTGACTTGAATGCCACTCGTAAAAGAGGAGGAAAAGTTAACTAGAAGCACTGCACTTTCTGAGCTGCAAGATTGAGAAGAAGATTGAACACATTACATTTAGACATTATCTTGTGGTGTTTTCATCTGTGGGCTTTGCTTTTTAGGGAGTTTATAAGTGTCACAAAAAATATAAGTGACACATATTCTGTATGCATTCGATTAGGACGAAAATTTGAGCCGCCAAAAGTTTTGAAAGTCAAGGAACTTTTAGTTTGGCTGACAAACACACAACTTACCCTAAAGAATGATGCATATTGAACCTTTTTAGTTTGTGCACTACTTTATAAATTCGTAGATGAATGATGTAGTCTTTTATGATTGTTTTTTTATTTTTATTTTTTACAGCACGAATAACAGTAGTCAAATCAGAATTGTGTACACTGCAGAATTTCCAGCGTTGCGTTAACAACCAGAGTGCCGAATTAACACCGTACAGGGTTTACAGTATACAGGTCCAGTTGGACTCATAAAATCTGACAGTGTTAAATCAACCGTATGCGATCTGACAAATATGTATGTGTACTGTACTGCGGCAAGGAGCTGTATGGAGAGTGTTAGGAATGCTGTGTTCTGAGCAGAAATGAGCTATTTCTGTGTAGTGTGAGAGGGGTGGATTGAGAGCACAAAGACAGCTGGCACTTGGCTGAGTGTGAGCGAAGAGATTTAAATGAAAAGTTTTGGGTCAACTATCATAATATAATCTTTCACAAGAAAAAAAAAAGTATATTGCAACACCTCTACAATTTACTGCAATATCTTTACAATGGGGGAAAAATGCAGCAACGATCATTTCAATAATTCAATATGTATAGTGTATATGGCGTGTACAGTATGTTTTGCTGTGGAATATACAGTTGATTAGTGGAAAATAAAATTTTTTAACAGGTAATATGCAATCAAGTGATCATACACTCCCTTTCTGACGGGAACAAATTGGTAGTGATTTTAAAGCTTGAATGCTTCTGATCCACACAGTCTAGATGCTAACGCTCATTCAGAGGCTAACACATGAACGAAAACTAAACAATAATGCAATCAAAAGTGATGAAGTCAATAAACTGGAGCAAAACATCATCATCATGACTCGGGAAAATGAACAAGGATAATTTTTTTTCGCAAGAATTCCATGAGAGCGGCTTCTGTGTCTCCGTATGTGTTTTTTGTGGTGCGCTTGGATTCACAGCAACCAATCGACACGCTGGTTTAACCTGACACTCAATGAACTTGAAGTAAAACCTGCTGATGCAAGCTACTTATCTAATTAGCCATCTAATCTGTTCACACTATGCCATTGATTGCACCCTAAAAATTCACTACTGGTACAACACTACACACACATGCAGCGGTTGGAGATTCCGACAGGATATGTAGTAATAAAATGCCTGGACTTTATACTTTATATACTGTGCATTTTCATTCTGTAATAAATAGTAAAGTTGAACATTACATTAAATGTAATGAATCCATAATGAGTTTTATCTGTAACAAAGCATAACAAAGCATGCTCCTATAAGGAAATTATTCATCATGTTACATATCAAGCAACATTACACCACAGTAAAGCTGAATATTCTTGAATATTGAATATTCTATTACAACTCTGCCAGTTATTGCAGTGTTCAACTTGTACTTTAATCTGTTTTGAACATCCACAAGACAAGTTTATGCTAACAATCTCTCTAACAGTGTTAAGATTTAAACAGTTATTCTATCAAACAGTTTTCTTTCTCTTGAAGTTAATTCAAATCAGAAATCTGAACCACACACTACCAGCCAAATTACAGCATGTCTTTGGACTGTAGGAGGAAACTGAAGGACCGCCGAGGAAACCCACCAAACACATGGAGAACATGAAAATGAGAAAGTGAGACCTAAACCCCAATCACCATGTCACCATGCCACCAGACACGTTCCTTTTTAAAATAAAAACTCTACTTTATTATTACTTTCACTCACGCTCTCTATACTGCTTATCCTGTTCAAGATTACAGGAGGCCTGGACCCTATACCAGGGTACTCTGGGCAAGAGGCATGGTACCCCATAGAGGGGGTACCAATACTTTGCAGGGCACACAAACTACAGTGAATCTGGGAATGACAGTTAGCTACTCTGCATGTCCTTCTACTGTGGGAGGAAACCAGTGTACCTGGAGGAAACGCCACTAATACTGCAGTGGACCCATGGTGGTACTTGAATCATCTACCCCACTGGGCCTCCTTGTTTATTATTAGTAGAAAATAATTTTCGAGCATTTACCCTGTAGATGTGCTGTTTCTGAAAAAAAAAAGACAACATATAAAAGCAACTACACAAACACACAACCTGTGACTTTATTTACTGTTAGAAATGCTGTTGGGGCAGTGGCGGCTCAGGCGGCTCAGGCTCTGGCCTGCTGACTGAGGGGTCAGGGTTTCGTGCATCACCAATTCAGGGTCACCACTGTTGGGTCCTTTTGGAAGACCCTTAACCCTACTCCTCATGAACCACAGTCACTACATGCAGCACCAGTCCCAGGCCAGGTTAGGAAATGGGAGGGTTGCGACAGAAAGGGCATCTTCCAAAACAATCCAATTTGGCCACCCCTAGGATAAAAGTCCAACTGTCAGACATACTGTTACAGAATATTAAGCATATTGGTTACCAGCACTGGTAAGCACTGTCACCTTGCACATCCAGGTTCCAGGTTCGATCGCCGGCTGGGTCTGTCTGCATGGAGTTTGCATGTTTTCCCCATGTTTGGTGGGTTTTTCCGTTACTCTGGTTACCTCCCACAGTCCAAATACATGCAGATTAGGTAATTCCCAAATTGCCCAAAGTGTATGAGTGAGTGTGTATGTGTGTGTAACCTGTAATGGATTGTCACCTCATTCAGGGTGTACCCTGGCTCGTGGCCTAAGTACCTGAGTAAAGGATAAAGCAGTATAGACGATGAGTGAGAGTGGTTTTAGCCAATCAAATTTTAGAATTTAATGGAAGGAGAATTACAACTGTCCATATTCCAAAGAGGTCTAGATCTCTTAGATTTCATGGAGAAGGAAAATAAATGTTTTAGAGAACTATGGTTACAAATGAGACTTTCGCCCTGTGCTGTTGAACTCAAATATCACAAACAGAATGCAACACATCCAGGTTAAAATTGTATAAAATGAAGAATGTGACCCATAACCTGAACGAGCTTATGATCAAAGTTAATACAGGGGCAAACACTCCTTTAAACTCTCTGAAGTACCTGGATCTGGAGTATCACCAGAGGAAAGCATACAACAGCTGAACTTAAGCTGAACTCCAAAATTCGTGGACTATAAAGCCTCTCCCGCTTTTCCAAGTCTACCTGCCTTAGTGGCCAACTCTTAGAACTGACAGTGCAATAAATGATTTGCTTTTCCTTCCATTGTTGACTGTAGCTGTAATTTCACATCGCATCAATTTTTTTTGCCAACTTTATTATGGCATTTATTTCACGTCAATCAGGATTTGTTAAAAATTCATGAAACTAAAAGTTTTCCGAAATATACGACTGATACAAATTTCAGGAGGCTGAGATTTATCCAGCATACTGTAAATTATCCATTATTAGGATTAGATTTTAATAAGTGCAATCTACGAGGGGCTTTTAAGTCAAACCAGGATGTTTCTCATAAATGAGGGGATTAAAACCTCCAGCTAGAAGTTATTGCCATGCCCCTCTACAACCTATTTCCACATGTTTGGAGTTCCTGGGAGGCCAGCGTTTCAGATCTGAAGCGAGCAGTCCGTTCATGGCACCGGCGTACTGAGAAATCTTTCTACCTTCATGGTATCCGAGCAGCAGTGAAACGCTGGCATAAGTGCATTACTAAGTGCCTAGCTGGCATAAGTGCATTACTAGTGTAGTAGGGGATTATATGAAAAAAATCTAAGTAGTTTTCATTCTTATAACTATATTCTGTTGTTATTCACAAACAGTGAAAATAGGTTTCGCTGACCATGAAAGTATCTGGGTGAGAACTTAAACGATGATGTCCAGTGGTTTTGGTAAAATATTGAAATCTAAGCACACTGCAGTGGACAGGGGAAAAAATCATGCCTCTTATGTAAACCCAAAAACACTAATGGTAACAGATTTATCCCCTTTCTGATGTTTTTACTAATTGCTCGAGTGCAGTTATAAACAGTCTGACACAGCCAACGGAGCATTAAACTGCCACTCCGTATCCAGCAATGTGAAATATTGATTCGAATTACCTTTATCTATCATTCGTCTTCTACTTCCTGGACATGTCTTGTGTGAGTACATTAAGGGAGCTGTTGACTTCTCAAATCTGATTGGTCAGAGGATGGTGATTACCTTTCTTTAACAGCAGATCAGCAGTAGTTCTAATAAAAAAAAATATATATTTTTTTACATCTGTTCATTATTACATTTAGGATATGCATTCTTTCTTATACCTGTTTCTATAGTAACGGCTCATTCACAGGTATGCGTATAGGGATGCGCTACTGTATATACACAAACACTAATACAGTAATGGTTTCTGTAAAGAGACATTTATTTCGCATTGATGAAAGGAATCTATAGTGTCATTACTTTGTGACAATTGGGAGTGATGAACTTGGACCTTTTTGTTACAATGCAAGTGATATTTTTCATTATATTCATTAAGTAAAATAGAAAAAAAAAGTTGGAAAGTGAATTGTTTACTGTACATTCACTACAATGTACAAGAAAAGAGGATCTCACTTGTCTTGCAAAAATTAATTATTATCAATTTTGAAAAAAAATAATAAAGTGCTTTGGAATGTGCACTACACCAAACTCTCACTGATTAATTTCCTATAACAGTCTGTCCCATTTTTGATGTATATTCACTCACTCACTGACTCACTCATCACCTATACACCTATACCTAGACTTAGGGCATGAGAGGGTGTACACCATGGATAGGGTGCCAATCCATCGCAGGGCACACACACGCACACTCATTCTCACAATATGGGCAATTTGGGAATGCTAGTTAGCCTAATATGCATGTCTTTGGTCTTTGTGAGGAAACCCACGAAGCACGGGGAGAACATGCATACTCCATGCACACAGACCTCAGGCATTGATTAAGGCATTGGATTATGGTTCGGAAGGTCCCAGGTTCAAACCCCAAAACCATCAAATTACCACTCTTGGGCCCGTGAGCAAGGCCCTTAACCCTCAACTGCACAGATGTATAATGAGATAAAAATGTAAGTCGCTCTGCATAAGGGCATCTTCCAAATGCCTAAATGTAAATGTAAATGACCTGAGGCGGGACTCGAACCTACATCCAGTGCAAGGCTACAGTGCTAATCACTAACCACTAAGACTGTACTGCACATTGATGTATATTTTACTTATTGTTCCACTGACTGCAATAGACCTACTTACTAATGCAGAAGGGGGTTGGATTCAAGGTTATTCTTGAAGCTGTTGTGAAATTCAAACAAATACTGTACAGCTATATGTCATTCCAACCAAAAATCTACCCCCTGAGAAATGTGGACCGCCTGAATGATGGAATAAGATGGGCAGATTTAATATAAAAGGCTTAAGACTGAGATGTCAACACTGACAGACAGGAGCTTTCTAGATTGTCCTCATGAACTGAGTTGAAAAATAATTGTTAAAAGCGCTATAGAAATAAAATTGAATTGAATTGAATTGAATACACGATCAGTCACAGCAGTAATGACATAACTAGATAAATAAATAAAAAAACATTTATTATCAATTATATACCAGTAAACCACTCTAGTCTCATCTCACAGAAATGCCAATGCAGCAAAAACTTCTAGAAAAAAAACATCAAAATGAATGCTAGCCACGATAGAAAGGTGTCAGAACACCCAGTGTATTGAGTTGAAGGTCATTGATCTGACCTCCAAATTTCCCAGATCTCAGTCCGATCAAGCACTGAACAAACAAGTTTGCTCCATGGAGACCCCACCTTCAACCCATAGCATCCCTAAAGGATTCACTGCCAACACCCCAGTGCCAGTCCCAGAGTCACAAGGGGAACCTACAGTACACAATACTGGGCTAAAGGTTTGTGTTTTAATGACATGGCTCTATATTATGCGGGATAATGCAGAAGGTAATGTAGGGTTATGGATGCTGTCTATGTGTCTTTAATGTGTGGTTTTGCATAGTGTAAATTTGATAAATGTAATAAGGCTAGGTTGATGCATCTGTTACACTATATACAGGGTAACATTATTTCTGCATGAAGCTTGTACTTTATTTTGTGTATTTTATGATTTTACGTAATCCTGTTACTGCTGTTGTTATTATTGCTGTGTAGCGGCACAATAAATCAGACTTTATCGCATACAGTATAACATAAGCAATAGTAGTAAAATTTTAGCTCATGACTTTATGATCATTCTGTCATGAATTTATGTTGGCCAACATCTGCACCACTGTAAACCTCATGCATCATGGTAGACATGCATCTCTCTCTGAGCGAGCCTCCTGCTGCTAACTGTTATTCTACAGGCCTACTACACTACACTGGCTATACCGTTTATGCATGTAAATGACTTGTTCTCTGTATTCCAGGTCAAAATTGTTTACATTTTGTTTTTAAAGGGGTTACAAGTTACAGTATATGACTGCCTGAATATAAATTACAGTCTTGGCATTGGGCAGTGGGTGCTGAGGGCATGGAAATGGATAATGATTAAGCCTGTGGCTATAGAAATGCCTGTGGTTATGTTTCTTCAAGAATGAATGAAGTGGCAGAAGGAGAAAAACACAGCTGTCTCTTCTTAAATATAGTCGTTTAGTCGTCGAGACTGTATCATCCACATTATATCAACTGGTCTGACCTATTGAAGAAGCAAGCAGTACTACAACAATCCAAATAAAGGATGAAGACTGATTTTGCTAATGGAAAGGAAACCCAAGGTTGAAAACATGGACATTTTGTAGCCTTTTTAAGAATATGTATATATATATATAAAACATACAGTTTTCTAAAACTTTTCTAAAAATTTCAAGTCCAGTGAAGAGTATAAGGTATTATACACTCACCTAAAGGATTATTAGGAACACCATACTAATACGGTGTTTGACCCCCTTTCGCCTTCAGAACTGCCTTAATTCTATGTGGCATTGATTCAACAAGGTGCTGAAAGCATTCTTTAGAAACGTTGGATAGCATCTTGCAGTTGATGGAGATTTGTGGGATGCACATCCAGGGCTCAAAGCTCCTGTTCCACTACATCCCAAAGATGCTCTGTTGGGTTGAGATCTGGTGACTGTGGCGGCCATTTTAGTACAGTGAACTCATTGTCATGTTCAAGAAACCAATTTGAAATGATTCGAGCTTTGTGACATGTTTAGGTTAGATTTTCCTGCTGGAAGTAGCCATCAGAGGATGGGTACATGGTGGTCATAAATGGATGCACATGGTCAGAAACAATGCTCAGGTAGGCCGTGGCATTTAAACGATGCCCAATTGGCACTAAGGGGCCTAAAGTGTGCCAAGAAAAGATCCCCCACACCATTACACCACCACCTCCAGCCTGCACAGTGGTAACAAGGCATGATGGATCCATGTTCTCATTCTGTTTATGCCAAATTCTGACTCTACCATTTGAATGTCTCAACAGAAATCGAGACTCATCAGACCAGGCAACATTTTTACAGTCTTCAACTGTCCAATTTTGGTGAGCTCATGCAAATTGTAGCCTCTTTTTCCTATTTGTAGTGGAGATGAGTGGTACCAGGTGAGGTTTTCTGCTGTTGTAGCCCATCCGCTTCAAGGTTGTGCATGTTGTGGCTTCACAAATGCTTTGCTGCATACCTCGGTTGTAACGAGTGGTTATTTCAGTCAAAGTTGCTCTTCTATCAGCTTGAATCAGTCGGCCCATTCTCCTCTGACCTCTAGCATTAACAAGGCATTTTCGCCCACAGGACTGCCGCATACTGGATGTTTTCCCTTTTCACACCATTCTTTGTAAACCCTAGAAATGGTTCTGCGTGAAAATCCCAGTAAGTGAGCAGATTGTGAAATACTCAGACCGGCCCAACTGGCATCAACAACCATGCCACGCTCAAAATTGCTTAAATCACCTTTCTTTCCCATTCTGACATTCAGTTTGGAGTTCAGGAGATTGTCTTGACCAGGACCACATTGGTTGATTAGATAATTGCACAAATGAGAAATTGAACAGGTGTTCCTAATAATCCTTTAGGTGAGTGTAATATTAATAATTAGTATTATAATCTAATAAGAAGATTCTTGTGCTCTGAGAACAGCCCCTTCGCTGTCCTTCCCAATTCACCTTCTATATCCCGCTAGAACCCTTTTTGCCTTTTTGTTTAGCCAGGAGAATGCAAATGTATTTCCGTCTGTCTCCGGGTCTCTCTATGACTGACATGTTAATGACTGGTTCGTTTGATGTCCGGGACACAGCACCGCTTTAAATGTGCTCTCTTTGCTCAGAATAAACAGAGATCTTTAGACATCATGCCTGCGTGTCTCTGTGTGTTTGTCTCAAGTGTATCAAGGTACGGCGGACACAATAAGCAATAGCTCTTCTTCTCTTAATTCAGCTCAAAACTTATCTTCTAAGGAAGCTACTCTTCTTCCTTTTAAACCCAATAAAGAGGATGAGGTGAAATGAGATGCTATTCACCATGATCTGCACCTGGCCGTTTTTGCAGGAGTCTGGCGAGTTTTCACTGTCGTCCTTACATCCACCCATCCTACATCGCACAGCATCCTGTACCTGAGAAAGAGAGAGAGAGAGAGGAAAGATTAATAAATATACATTAAAATAATCATTTTATAATTTTAATAATTTTTTTATTATAATCTATAATGCCATCATCCACTTTGTATAAGATAAAATGTGCATAAAATCATGCAGATACTGGACAGGTCAAGAGCTTCAGCTGAAAATAAAAAAACTTTTCTATTCTTCAGCTTTCTAGTTCCAGTCAACCTGTGCCAAGTGTAGTCCCAGATTCCTGTTCTTGGCTAACATGACATGGAAAGCCTCCTCTGATTTTTTTTTCTCATTTACAAAGAACTTTTTCTGTATATTTACTGTTCTGTACATGCATGAGATCAGAAAATGGTTATAACAGTTTACAAATCGGGCAGTAAATAGAAACACTATATAACCAAAACTGATTAAAAAAGTTTTCTAAAAAAAAAATTCATAATAATAATAATTAAATAAATGAAAATGAGTGTCCAGATATAATTGCTCTCCATTCTTTTCAGTTTTAAATATACATTTGTTCTCAGCATAAAGGCATGAGCTATCTCTTTTTAGGTTGAAAAAAAAAAGGAAAGAAAAAAAGAGAAAACTCCAGGCAGAAACATGACAATGTAATTAAACTGTATTTCATCTATTTAGCTAGATATGAATACTAAGCACAAAAGGATGAGGCTGAAATTCGAAAAACTGTATTATGCTGCCTTTCCCGTTGATATGTGGATATAAACGCTCCCCACTGCATGCACACTTTCTTCCACACTACACGATCTGCTCATTACTCCTGATTGAATGATTTTAATTATCCATTGTTTATTAAACTGCGTAATCATTTTACTATGCGTCCCGTGTATAGACCAGCTAGGACATCGAGATTGAATGCACGGTTTATATCCGGAACGTCCCCGAAGAAAATGTGTGGAAGGAAGCATAAACAATACCTTCCAAGGTCCTGTTTATTGCTAACACAGAACTAATAATGATAATAAGTATGCTGGAGATGGAGACAGACCTGCCTCGCAAAGCTGAATCTATCACTTTAATCTAGTTAGGGGAGCGATCGAGGCTGGGCGGCCTGATGAGATCCCTAATGAAACTTTGATATGAGCTTATACCCCTGAGTGACAAACCTTCTTCGTAGTCAATGCTTACGCATCCTATAAATAATAAGAAAAGCACTAATGACACCATTAATGACAGCCAACTTGAAATAGCTCATTTCTCGCTATGCTTTATAACATTAAATATAGGTCAATACTCAATTGCATCAGTTTTGTTTTCTTAAGAATATGAAATATGTCTTGCTGTGACCTCTCTAAAGTCTAAAAATAAGGAAATAATAGGGAAAAAAACATACTGGTAAAATGAGTACACCCATTTTTATGTTGTCTTATGTTTCTGTATTATGTTTCTTTTTTTTTTTACTCCAATACTATTCTTTCATACTTAATAGTATTATTAAATAAAAAGTATGACTGTTCATTTCCTTGAACAGTATCCTTACAACAGCATCCAACTTATGATCATGTGCGTTTTTTTATTATGTTTAAAACACCTATATTTGTCATTCTACTTCTTACATATAAAATAATCGTACATTTAATATTTTACCCATGGACCTGCAGATGAAACATTGGAAGGATTGTCACAAAAGCAACTGATATTTAAACGTAAATGCATGATATGAGGTTCTGTACTGTATATATTGTTTCTTTTTGTTAGGTTAAAATGCACTACATGTTTCTGAATAACATCCATTACACAGGACTGAGCAGAAGTATTGACCCACCCGACATTTCTTCATATTTTGCCATCAAAGAGCCAGACATAATGGCTCATTACCTAATGAGTCATTATATCATCACCACCAAAAAGTATTGAAATATGTCATGTTGTCGTGTTGTCACACTTGTTTGCACTTTATGTTGTCTCCTATACTATAGTACTATAGGTAAAAAAAAAAAAAAAAAAAAAAAATATATATATATATATATATATATATATATATATAAAACTGAAGTTGAATATGAATTGTTAAATAAACAGATAATGGAAAAAGAGAGCAAAATCTAATCAGGACTCTTGACCTTTTTAAAGATCCTGTGGAGTGCAGAAATATTTTCAATGGCATTCTGTGACATTTGTATTTAAGGCAAACAAACAGTGGCAAAGGAGATTTGAAAGAGATGTTTGGTTTCCAAACCATCGGGGAACTAAGTAAGACTTTACATCAATTAACGCCACAAAAAAAAAAAAAAGAGAGAGAGAAAGAGCACATGTGAGAGAGAGAGTGAGAGAGATAAATCCTCATAAACCTAAGAGCGTTCAACAGAACTGCATCATTTGGATATACTACAAAGGAATACAATAAAAACGAGGCATATGCTTTATTAAAAAAAATGAGGACACTGTGACTCTGTAGTCAAGGCACGGTCCCTTTGCTAGAATAAGCAAACAGGATTTCACAATGTCAGAGCAGCCGTATTATTAGGGTCAGCTCTTCTGGGGGACGCTGTGCGCTGATATTTAAATAGACAAAATAGAAACTGCACGGCGGTGCAACAAAAAGCAAGCGCGTTCTTATTAGTCAGAAAACCTAAGCTGGTCAAATTTTTCTGACCGTATTGACAGGCTACGATAGGTTTGTTCTGTGAACCACGCTGCCCTTGTTGTTTGACCTCAATAGCTTCATCAGACTGTTTCAGATTAAACATTAATAACACCTATCTGCAGCTTATTGATTTATTTTTTTTTTTTTTTACTTTTTCCAACCCACTTTAAACCTCGTCATCATCATTATCGATACCGCTTTAGCCTGTAGACGGGGTCTCAGCGGGCCTGGAACCTATCCCACGAGCCTTCGGCATGAAGCGGCGTACACCTTAGATGAGGTGCAAATCCATAGCAGGGCACACACACATACACATTCACACACTTCAGGCAATTTGGAAACGACGATTAACCTAATCTGCATGACTTTGGACTGTGAGGACCCACATGAAACCCACCAAGCACATGGAGAACATGCAACCTCCTTGCACACAGAGCCCGAGGCAGGAATCCTGGAGTAGTGATGGAACAATTTGTTCTTTTTGAACGAGTCTTTAATGTGACTCAGAAGAACGAGTCGTCTCAGAGAGTGATTCGTTCATTTTCTACTGGACGCGCATGCGCAAATCATCGCAAAACCTGAACGGTTCTTCTCGTGAGTCTTCTGGTCCGAGTCGTTCGATCTTTTGTCATGTGACTCCCATAGACGCTATGCAGTGCAATAGATTCAAAATAACGAACGACTTGGACTAGAGGACTCACGAGAAGAACCGTTCAATTCTGTTTCCTGTGTAATCCACTGCGTAGAGTCACATGACAAAAAACCGAGTGACTCAGACCAGAAGATATGATGGTGAGCTGCTCATTCTGTCTATCATAATATGTCCTTAGCTGCATTGTAATATTTTCATTACTGGAACTAGAGCCAAAATGTGTGAATGTAGACGTGTTGGGGGTCTGTTTATTGAAAATGTAACATTTTATTTTATTTCTGATCAAAAGAACGAAATGAACTAAATGACTCTAAAAAAAAAAGATTTAAAGAACCGAGTGATCCAAACTTCCCATCACTATCCTGTAGGGTACCGTGGTGCCCAATTTAAGCCTGGTTCAAATTAAAGGGGACCTTTTATGCTAAATTCACTTTTTAGTAATTATTAGACATTCAGGCTACGTTCATGTTACAAGTCTGAAGTGAATCAATTCTGAGTTTTTCCCAATATATATATTTTTTTAAATCTGTCCGAAAAGCTCTAAAAACATTTTTTTTTAAAAAGCTCTGATGTTTTCCAGATCGGATCTGAGTCACTATTGCACGTGGTCCTAGATCAGATACAGTATAGATCTGATATGCGGTCATACGACTAGGAATGAAAACAGGCAGATCAGGTTTCATGTAACTTTTTTATACCTCTGCGCATTCGTTGCTCGCTGACATCTGTCACCACTGTCAGCGCGGGGATTTCTTAGCAGTGCTAGCAACAGATGCTAAAACATCTAAAGCGAGGTGTCAGGCTTTCTTTCTTCTTCTGGACTTCAAAAAATACAGCTGACTAACTGCTTGCCGTCCTCCAGGAAGATCCCTCGCATATGTTGTGCTAAAACTGCATAGATTGTTTTGAAATGAATGAGTGGTCACACAAACTCACGGCGTGTTTGAAACCAGATGGCGAGAGCAAAGACGTATCGATGTTCACATGCGTCCCATTGCGGTGGACAGACTCGTCCACGTTAGAGTCAGATAAAAGTGACTTGTAACTCGTGGCTGTGAACCATGCAATGTGACACACAAATACAATCTGAGGGAAAAAAAATGTTAATTGAGATACAGTGTAGCTTGTAATGTAACTATAGGCTAAGACAATCAGCATTAACACACCAAAAACACACCCACTCATTACTTAGGTTAGGCGTTTGCGGTTAACAGTTGACAGCTAATGGGTAACCTCATCTTTTTCACCTATTAGTTGTGTATTAACTTTTCCCTCCATCCATCTAGGAACCTCTGTAGTCCAATGTGGAGACCAATGGTGACCGTTCTATTTATTCCCATTTTGTATGGTAGGACCTTCGGTCAACATTCACATGCACATTCACATTCTATGCATAATTGGGGAACGCCAATTAGACTAATCTGCATGTCTTTGGACTGTAGGAGGAAACCGGAGAACTCGGAGGAACTCCACCAAGCACGGGGAGAACATGCAAACTGGACGTTTCGCAAATTAATGGAACAGGTTTTACGTTTTATGCATTTTAATGCCGTTCCTGCTAAAACACACCTAATTTTCCAGCCTTGGGGTTTGGCACTGAGGACGCCCTGCATATCCAGTGGCTGGACATTTTATATGGGCATAGTTGTATTACTATATAAATACGTTGGATTTGTATCTGGGGAGTTTGGAGGCGGGGGTGTTTTGTGTCTTTTTTTCATGGTCAGCAAAATTTGTTTGCAAATTGTGCCATATTGGCTTTTCTGTGCGATCCCACGGACAGACTGGGCTTTGGTCATTATGCGCTTGGGTGCCCATGATCCTGTAACCAGTTTACTGGTATATAATTCATAATCAGTGTTAATGTACTGATGTTCTGTGATGTTAAAGTTATCAATGTCTGTACTACTGTA
>JAAGKR010008987.1:15409-28516 GCA_011419295.1 Clarias macrocephalus | reverse complement strand
CATCACTTTTACACAAAATTTATCTTTTAGCTCAAAACACTAGACTCTCAGTTAGGGTATTCTACACACCCTCACCTCGGACTGCTGTGGATATATTTGCTCTCACGACCCGTGTTTTATCTCAAAGTGGTGCTTCACATTACTGCATGTTATTAGCATCACGGTTTTTGGAATATAAGACAACCGATTTTTAAACTCCCTGCAGGAATAATAAACATACATTGACCTGTCCAGACATCTTCTTACAGTCATTTTTAAGTCTTCAATGTACTCTGTGTATTTACGGTAAACTGTCCGGTGAATGACACATATACCCACGCTCACCTCGAGGGGAAAAAGTGCTATATTCGTCCAAAAAAAGCGCTGGCTGCTGTGACATAATCTGGCACAAAACTGCTCATAACTTCACTTCTACTCAATATTTGAATTTCATTTATCCTTCAGATTTAACCTCAGGCAAATACCAATGAACTGGCAAAGTTTCATAAAATTCTGTCCATCTAGTTTTTCATGATGCCGTCAGACAGAAAGACAGACAGAAAGATATACAAACGTATTTTTTTTCTGAGACTGATTTTGCACCCTCCAGTGTATGTAAATGTAAATATGTCATTGAAAGAGCAAGTTCTGACCAATGTACATACAATTTTTCTTTTTATTTACATAGAAAACACAGTATATATGAATATAACTTATACATTTTTAAATATCTTTTTTAATTTATATATTTTTTAATATTACTATTATAAAATTATAATACTCCTCTGTCAAACATCATCCCCCTTACCATTCCCTTTAGTTTAATAATGCTATGTATTATGAAAATGTTGTCATCTAAATGAAATATTAAAGCTCTCTACTTATGATCATCTACGAACTATAAATAGAGCGATTAGCCAATCAGAATTCAATATTCTTACCAGGACACCGTACAACTGCTTCTTTCAGGAAAATCAGATCTTACTCATTGCAAAATTCAAAGCCAATCACCTTTCCCTGCTTGCTTGTTCACTAGCTTGAGCACAAGGCACTGCTGACAAGATCATGCATATTTGTGTATTTTTTTGCGCTGTTCACATTTCCCAAGAGAAGAGGAAAGAAAAGCACAAGAAAAAAGTTCAAGCACAGCTTTTGACTTATTTTAAAAAAGTGAAGGTATGAGAATTGAAGGTATGATATACATACACACAAAACATCCCAGCTGAGACGCGATGAAAATAAAGCATTCAGTTTAATACGGGAGTTTTCGAAATGACTGACAGCTTTAATGATTATAAAAAATGCCTTCTTTACCCAATTTGTGAACATTCATTTTCAATTTAAAGAAGAGGTTTTGTTTTTTTTATTAAATTTTGTGGCTTCTCCTACATGCTTGGGTGCAAAAGTGTCAAAGATATATTTTTAAATGCCATAATTGATTATTTGTGTGTGTTTATATCTGTGTTTACTTGTGATCTTGTCTTTTGTGGTCTGTGTGACATTTGCTGTCGGTAGTGGTGTGCTATTTTTTTGTTCCTGTATTTCTCCACTGAGTACATTGAGGGCGGAGTCAGCGTTAGGGGTGGGGTCACTGTCTGCAGTGGGTACTGTACATGCACTGTTTACAGTAGTGTCGGTGTTGTCATCTGCTCCCGGCGCGGTGTGTGTCTCTGTGGTGATGCTGGTGGTGTGTTCAGGGCTGACCTGTTCGAGTCGCGGCTGCTGCGTGTCGCTGCGGCCCACTGTGGTCTCTGCCTCCCCGGTGTTTTCCGGCTGGCTCCGTGCGGACAGCTCAGCCTCTTGTGTCCCACGTCTCCGCACTCAAAGCACCACAGCAGCTCCGTGGTGGCAAAGATGGTGTAGCCGCTGTCCCCCTCTTTGCATTTAAAATTCACATTTAGTGTCTGTTCTTGGTTGTTTAAGATCATAAGCACTTGTCTGCGGAAGACAGGATGTGCCACATGTTGGAGCTCTTACACCCAAGCGGGATCGCTCTCATGGGGACAACGAACTTCCGGAAATGGGCCAGCTCCTTCAATATCACCTTGTCCTTTATGAACGGAGGCACGTTAGAATTGACCACCCGCGCCGCAGGGGCAGACAGAGGGGTGACTTTAACCGCGGCTCCTCTCACACAGATTCCGCTCCGTGTCAATGTCCGGGCGACCCTGTTCACAAACATCACCACAGCCTTGTTCATCCGGGAGGCAGAGTAGATGTTCTCACACCCGATTTGCTCCCTCACCGCAAACAGTACGTCCTCAATATTCTACCCAGATGAAACCCATGGAAAGGATCAAAATATATACTGTATATAAATAAATAGATACTTGACCACATAATCCCCCTTGATTTTTAGGCCTTAGCAAGTTTCATCATTAGTCGATGCTTTTGGTAGCCATTAAAAGGCAACTGGCAGTACCCTTGGGAGTATTTGACAACCTTTCTTAGATAGTGTTCTAATAAATTTATCAATTTCCTGTCATAAACTTTCAAGTATATTTCACAAACCTTTGATATGGCCACCATAAGCTTTAAGTTACACTGCAGAACAATCATACTATAAAGAAGCCAAATATTCTTAAATATGATTAAATTTTGCTGTGTTGAACAAACAAAGTTTGTTTGATTTGGGGTTCCTAGGTTGCCCCTGAACATTCAAACCTATACATCTAAAAAAAACTGTTCGAACTGAAATTAGAGTTTGCTCTTCATTTTGTTTCCAAATAACATTGCTGTTCCTAGAGCTGACCAATTGAAACAACACCAGGTCATAACACCGCCTCCAAAGGCTTATACTGTGGGCACTGTGCATGATGGGTGTACGAAATTATTCGCTTAGCTATCCTAAGTGCATTCACTACATGGAGTCAATGCCAAGCTGTTTATCTACTTAAATTTCTTATAAAATAATTAAACAATGTGCCATAAATGGCTAGCAGCCTGCTTATTAATCAGTTTACCCATTACGTTTGAACCGAAGAAAATTGACAGACTTAGTAAAAAAAAAAAAAAAAAAAGTGTAAAAATTCTGCCAAGAAGTGTAAACAAACATTAAAACATAATACTGTAAACAGCTTTTTGATGGCTATCAAAAGCATTTACAAAAGGTGAAACTTTCTCAATTAAACAAGTATTGGGATGCTGTAGGTATTTTTTATTTCTTTTTTTTTATTGTATTTATTATTTTAGCCCTATGTTAATTTTTGGAAAGCTTAAACAAACAAACAAACACATTAATTAATTGATTGATTAATTAATAATAATAAATACATACATACATACATACATACATACATACATACATACATATAGACAAACCTTTTTTATTAATGATGTATGCTCTATTATCATTTCTTCCCAGAAAAAAAAAAGAATATGTATATGTTTGTATGTGTGTGTGTGTTATAACTAAACTTTCAATATATATAAAGTAGAACAAATTAAAGGAGAGATATGAGAATGTTGATTTAAACATGTGATAAAATGAAAACACATGCCTTCTGGTAGGCAATGGGTGGAAAGGGGGAAGCTATTTTAACACCAACACCCAAGGGTTTGGTCAATCTAGGAGTCAAAGTGTTCTATAAAATCTTAAACAGTGATCATGGTATTTAGGTAGGTAAGAAAATGAGGCTCCTGCACACGTGGCTTTTATTCACTCAGGTGAGAGCAGCTTATCCTCCCTGCAGCTTACTAGGCCCTCCAAGTTCTCCTCAACTCAGCAAAGATGGAGATGTATTGATTGGTGGTATATTTTCCTTCCATGTCAAATGGGACCAGACAACACATGTCTTCACATCTGAGCCCTGGCAACCAAAATGCAGAAGGTGAGGACAAATTAGGAAAATTTTAATTTGCTATTTTTTAAAAATGCAGCAATAACATTAGTTTTCTATATAGTCATGTTAAAAACATCAAATATTTTCAATAAGTTTTAGCATTACAGCATACCACATATGAACTTGTTACTTTATCAATGCTTATAAAGGTCACTAAAAATATATATTCTTTTGTTTTCTTGTGTAAGAAAGATTAAAATATTAAGATTAGTTTTCTATGTATTTATGTTAAAAACATTAGAAATAGTTTATTTAATTATTAGCATTACAGCATACCAAATATGAATGTGTTACTTTATTAATGCTTGTGGAGTTTACTGTAAAGAATGTAATTTTGTTTTATTGATCCTGTAGTCTAAGTCTCCGTGAATTTCAGAATGCACAAACAATGATATTCGCCATTGAGGAAATCAATAACAGAACTGATATTCTTCCTGATGTCAAACTGGGATATAAAATATATGATTCATGTGGATCAATAGAAATTACTACAAGAGCCTCCTTGTCCTTAATTAATGGCAATGGAAGAACTACATCAGCAATATATTGCTCCAAGCTTGATACAGTTCAAGCAATCATAGGTGAAACATCATCCAGTCCCTCTATTGCCATGTCTGCTACTGTGGGACCTTTGTGGATACCTGTGGTAGGATGTCTTTTCACCTTTAACAGCTTTTGAAAAAAATCACAATATATAAGACCATGTATAATAATGAATTTAAAATATAAAGTAAATTCCATAACAAATTGCATCTGTGCATTACAGGTCAGTCACTTTGCAACATGTGCGTGCCTTAGTGATAAAAAGAAATACCCATCTTTCTTCAGAACTGTTCCAAGTGATTATTACCAGAGCAGAGCTTTGGCTAAGCTGGTCCGGCATTTTGGCTGGACATGGGTAGGAGCTATATGCAGTGATAATGATTATGGAAACAATGGCATTAATGAATTCATCATTGCAGCCAAAGAGGAAGGAATCTGTGTTGAGTATTCCAAAGCATTCTTTAGGACATACCCCAGAGAAAAAATTCTGAAATTAGTTGAGATCATTAAGGCTTCAACCTCTAAAGTTATTGTAGCATTTGTCTCATATTCTGACCTTGGTGTTCTTCTAAATGAAATGGCCTTACAGAACTTGACTGGATTTCAGTGGATTGGAAGTGAATCCTGGATCTCCACTATAAACCCAGGTAATGCTCAGTGGCAGCATCTTCTAATAGGATCCATGGGTTTTGCTATGCCAAAAGCTCAAATCAAAGGCCTAGGGGAATTTCTGACAAAAGTAATTCCAACTTCTGATGCAGCAATTTACAAAGAGTTGTGGGAGACAATATTTGGATGTCAGCTACCCACAGAAGAAAACACTGAGATTAAAGAAATGTGCAAAGCCAATGAAAGTCTCAGTCAAGTTCAAAATATTTATACAGATGTGTCAGAATTGCGAGTTGCGAATAATGTGTACAAGGCTGTGTATTCTGTGGCTCATGCTCTACATAACAAATATAGCTGTTCAAATAGAAACAGGGGGTATGATGGTCCTATTGCATGTGAAGACATGACAGATAGCAAACCATGGCAGGTAAGTTTAAAAATACAGCTGTGATTTAAAAAAAAAGGTTAAAAGAAAAAAAAAAGTATTAATATGTATGATGTAATGTTCACATGTTTTTTTTTTAGGTTTCCCGTGAGCTGAAGAACCTTCATTTTACAACTACAGCAGGGGAGGATGTATACTTTGATGAGAATGGAGACCCAGCAGCAAGGTATGAACTGCTGAATTGGCAACAAGCAAAAGATGGTAAAATAATATTTGTTAAAGTGGGCTTCTATGATGGCTCTTTACAAACACACTTTCAGCTATCATTTAACAACATCAGTATAGCCTGGGCCGACAACAAATCACAGGTAAACTGCAATGTCTATATCCAGACACAACATGTACAATTCATATTTCAGAATATAAATACATATGTGTATATAACACAAAGGGTTTTCAGGTGCCAGTCTCTGTGTGTAGTCCAAGTTGTCCTCTGGGCACAAGGATGGCTGTTCAGAAAGAAAGGCCAATTTGCTGCTTTGACTGTCTACCATGTGCAGAGGGGGAAATCAGCAACATAACAGGTATGTTGTTTTTTTTTTTTTTGTATAATTTAAGTGTATATACTGTGTGTATATTAGTTCTTACTCATTTAAACAGTAAGGTCAAATATTTCAAATGCCTAAACTGCCATCACTTTCCCTTGATCTAGACTCTGTAACTTGTATAAAGTGCCCACCTGAACTGTGGTCGAATGACAAGAAAGATGCCTGTGTCTTAAAGCTTGTGGAATTCCTGTCATTCGAGGAAATAATGGGAATCATTCTTGCATCATTTTCTTTGTTAGGAGTATCATTCACAATCTGCATTGCAGTAATTTTCTTTAAACACAAGGACACACCTATTGTTAGAGCAAATAATTCTGAACTGAGCTTCTTGCTTCTCTTCTCCCTGACCCTGTGTTTCCTCTGTTCACTTACATTTATTGGTCAGCCTTCTGCATGGTCCTGTATGCTGCGTCACACAGCATTTGGGACCACATTTGTCCTCTGCATTTCCTGTGTTCTGGGGAAAACTGTAGTGGTGTTAATGGCCTTCAGGGCTACACTTCCAGGCAGTAATGTTATGAAATGGTTTGGTCCTCTACAGCAGAGACTCAGTGTACTTGCCTTCACTCTTGTACAGGTCATTATTTGTGCACTGTGGTTAATAATATCTCCTCCTTTTCCCTACAAAAATATGAAGTACTACAAGGAAAGGATCATATTAGAATGCGATGTAGGCTCAGCTGTGGGTTTTTGGGCTGTGCTGGGTTATATAGGACTCCTGGCTTTTTTGTGTTTTATTTTGGCTTTTTTGGCCCGGAAGCTGCCTGACAATTTCAACGAAGCCAAATTTATCACATTCAGCATACTCATATTCTGTGCAGTTTGGGTCACCTTTATCCCTGCTTATGTCAGTTCTCCTGGAAAATTTACTGTAGCTGTAGAGATATTTGCAATTTTAACATCAAGCTTTGGTTTACTGTTTTGCATATTCATTCCAAAGTGTTATATTATTATACTGAAGCCTGAAAAGAACACTAAAAAACAAATGATTTTTAAATGAATTGTCAGTTTAGCTTCTGTTAAAATGATATGTTAAAATGTCTTTTTTTAAAAAAGACAGTATTTTAAAAATAGGTTTTAATAAAGAGGTATAATTTCAGTAACTGAAGTAAATGAACTGCCATCTGACTGACTTTGCTCTACCACTTGGAAATAATTATCAGTGAGTACATGAATAGCTTATATAATTACTTCATTTTGTAAGGTTTTTTATTGCATTTGCAATGTTATTTTTCTCTTTTTTTTTATTTACTTTTTTCTTTCTTAAAAAAAACAAACAAACAAAGAGACCCTGTAAACATTAGAAAGAGAAAATCTGAACAGCAGAAAGAAAAACATCCCAAATTACATGTTATATCTGTACATTATAAGTATTCTGTCGAAGGCTATTTATTTAAATAAAATAAAGGTTTTGTGTGTTCATTGGTGATATCTTTATGTTTCGTACATTTGAAAGACCCCAAAACACTATCAGAAAAACTCCTGTTTGCATGTCTGTCTGTCCAGCCATATTTTGTCGCTCATTAGGTATTTGCCTGGAGTTAAACCTGCGCCATAAATTAAATAAAACTTTTAAGTAAAATTTATGTTATGAGTAATTATGTGCCAGATTAAGTCACAGCATCTAGTGCTTTTTTGGACAAATATACAGTAGACTAAACTTAATCTTTATCCGATTTAAGTTAGGCAAAGAGTTCTGCTGTACGGAAAGACAGGCAGACATGTATCTGGGCTTCAACTTGAAATAAAAATATCACTTTAACATTATAGCTGATCAGCTCATTTTTATTTTTAACTTTTTAACTATTTCCAAAAAACTCTTTTCCCATCATTGACGGGTACTTACAGCTGAAGATTTAGCAAAAAATGTGCATCAGCATACACAACATTTCTGACATATGAACTTAAACGAATGCTGACAAAGTTGCGCATACACCCAGGAGCCAATCAAAACTTTTGCGTCAGTGAAAAGTGAAGCAAAGTGACCATTATTTTTTTTGTGTGTGTTTTTTGCACTTTGTGCAAGATCTATCCAAGACATAGCACCATTGGACCCAAGAAACTTAGCCTTGACGGTAGCAAGAAGAAAACTTTTTTTTTCAGTTTTGTTTTTAAAGCAGCTGGTGTCCAGAGGAATCATAAATTAAGGTTCATTGGGGTTTAATGTCTATTTATTTAATATTTTATTTCATTTACATGTCTTTTCTAGTTTTGATTGTTTTTATGTGCAAAGATTTGATTATAGTGTTGGAAATTGTTCTAAAACGGTAATATTGGTATTATGCTGGGGCGGCCAGAACAGATTATCTGCATTTACATTATTTCCTATGAGAAAATGCATCTCGCAATATGAAATTTTGCCTTCAAAACTCACCTGCAGAATGGATTAAATTCATATGCCAAAGTAGCACTGTACTCATATTTGAATGGGTGAATGGGTGCAGTTGCCATTTGACGTTGATTAGATGTGGTGTTACACTGAGGTACTTATGGTTAGTTCCTGATGTCCAGTGGTCTCTAGTAAGTGCAATAAAAGTAGTTTCTGCAACCTACCTCACTTCCATAGCTTTTTTTAGTGTCTTACATTGACTGTATTCTTGTAAAATTCCCCTTTAATGTAGAGTGAGCACACAACTTAGGTTTTATATCAGAAATGATCTTAATGACTTTATTCTGTTAAATATGTCATCAGATGTAAATCCTCATACTCTGAGGCATACTCTGCTCTAATCCCACCACGAACTGCACCACATTCCCTCTGATCCTCCAGCACTGCTCTCCTCGTTCCACCATGTCTCAGGGATCGAGGAAGACATTCATCCAGACTCTTTTTTGTTTTGGCACCTAGGTGGTGGGACTTCCTTTAGATGTCTGTACAGCAATGTCTTTTGACTCAAGATGTATCTGTTTCTTCAATACTTGGACTAATCCCCCACCCCCACCCCCAAAAAACAAAAAAAATAAAACTCTTCCCAATTGTGTTTGACTGAGGGCACTTAGTTAGTAACCTAGTAAGCCAGTGTAAGTATCTATCCAGTGAAGGAAATTTCAAAGCACTTTTTGTAAGTCTTTCTGGATAAGAGCGTCTGCCAAATGCCTAAATGTAAATGCCTAATTTGACTCATCTCTTCGGCAAAATTATCAACCTGTAAATTAGATCCTATACAACACATTTTCTCAAACAGAAATAACAAAACTCCTGTTGAAAATAATTAATTCTTCACTCAGCAGTGGGTATGTCCGAAGTTTGACCTCGACCTCTGTCAGCTGTCCAATTACAGACCGATGTCAAACCTCCCCTTTATCTCTAAGATTCTGGAAAAGATAGTAGTCGAGCAGCTATGCTCATATCGACATAGAAATAGTATACACGAACTGTAATTAAGTAATTAACTGAATTAAGGGAACAGCCCTCTCCTGGCTCAGATCCTATTTGACTGATTGTTATCAGTATGTAGATTTAAATGGTGATTATTCTGCATGTTCTCTAGTGGAGTTTGGTGTTCCACAGGGGTCGGTTTTAGGCCAACTGCTTTTTTTCCCATTTACATGCTTCCTCAGGGCATCATAATCCATAAGCATGGTATTCGTTTTCTCACTCAGTTATACGTCTCATCAAAACCAGATGAGAAAAACCAGTTGAATAAAGTGGAGCAATGTGTAAACGGTATAAGAAACTGGATGCTAATTAACTTCCTTCTGCTTAATCCTGGTAAGACAGAAGTTCTAGTCATAGGACTGCATGGAGCTAGAAGCAAGATTTTGGATCACACTTTAAATGGCCTTTCTGTTCTATCTAGTGCAACACTAAAAGACCTTGGTGTGATTATAGATTCTAGTCTTTCATTTGAATTTAGATAATATTACCAGGATAGCATTCTTTCACCTCAGAAATATTGCCAAGATAAGGAATATATTGTCATTAAGCGATGCAGAAAAGTTAGTTCATGCTTTTATCACCTCTAGGTTGGATTATTGTAACGCCTTACTGTCTGCTTGTTCAACTAGGTGCATAAACAAGCTTCAGTTAGTCCAGAATGAAGAATCAAAAGTCCTCACTAGAACCAAAAAATACGAGCACAACACCCCGGTCTTAACTACTCTACATTGGCTCCCTGTGAAATTTTGCATTGATTTTAAAATACTACTTTTGACATATAAAGCATTAAATGGTCTCACGCCACAGTATCTCAGTGAACTGCTAGTGTCTTACGATCCACCACTCCAACTTCGATCAAAGGATGCAGGCTGCTTGTCAGTACCTCATATTATGAAAACTATAGCAGAGGCAGAGCTTTTTCTTACAAAGTTATGGAATAGCCTTCCAAACTGTTCGGGACTCAGACACAGTCTCAGTGTTTAAGTCTAGGCTAAAAACCTATTTATTTAGCCAACAATTGTAAATAGATTTGCCTTAGGTAAAGATGCAGATCTGGGGAACTCATGAACGTAGAATATTATGGTGAACTGGTATGTTTAGATGCTGTCTTCCCCACTCTCATTGATCATGTAGGTTTGTTGACAGTGAGGTGAAATTCAATTAAATTAAAATTTATTTCTATAGACAATGGTCATTGTCTCAAAGCAGCTTCACAGAAATGAAAAGACAGTGAAAAGAAAATTTAAGCAAGTGTATGTGTGAGAAAAATGTGTCTAGATAAGGTAACGGCGACAGTGGCAAGGAAAAACTCCATGAGATGGCAATAGGAAGAAACCTTGAGAGGAACCAGACTTGACAAGGAATCCCTCCTCATTTGGGTGATAATGGATAACAGAAATTGCATAACATCATGTGTGTTATGCACCTGAAAGTTCAGTATAACAGAAGTTATTTAAATTAACATGATGTCCAGTTCAGCACAGGGATGAGTAAGCAGATGCAGAGGGCAGATGGGGGTCTGGATCACTGGGAGCACAGGAATAGCACATGTAGCTCCAAACCATCATGAAGCAGAATCCAGCTGGAGCTGGTCCTTCTCTGGATGCCTCAGGGTCCTCGCAGGATTGGCATCTGTCTACTGAAGCTGGCACAATCTCCAGATGCCTCGGGATGGGTAGAAAAATAAAGAGCAGGTGGAAAGAATTAGCGTAGTTGCCATTCAGGATAGATGTACTGTAGAATGAGGTAATGAAATTAATTATGCGTATGCCAGATTAAAGAGATGCGTCTTGAGTCTACTTTTAAACTGGGAAACTGTGTTTGAGCCCCGAACACTGTCAGGAATGCTATTTTGTAATTGATTCTAAACTGAACAGTTTGTTCAGTTGCAGGGATGATAATATTGGGGTTATATGATCATATTTTCTTGATCTGGTGAGGACCCTGGTGGCTGCATTTTGGACTAACTGTAGTTTGTTTATTGAGGATGCAGGACAACCACCTAGTAATGCATTACAGTAGTCCAGTCTGGAGGTCATGAATGCATGAACTAGCTTTTCTGCATCAGATACAGATAAAATGTTCCTAAGCTTGGCAATATTTCTAAGGTGGAAAAGGGCTGTTTTTGTGATATTGGAAATATGATTTTCAAAGGATAAGTTACTGTCTAATATTACGCCCAGGTCTTTCACTGTCGAGCTGGTGGTAACAGTACATCCTTCTAAACGCAAGCAGAATTGTGAAAGCTGTTGTGTACTGGTTTTTGGGCCAATAAGTAATATCTTTATCTTATCTGAATTTAGTAAAAGAAAATTATCTGTCATTCAATCTTTTATATCTTGAACACACTCAGTTAGTCTAGACAACTTGGGTATTTCATCTGGCTTTGTGGAGATGTATAACTGGGTATCATCAGCATAACAATAGAAACTAATCCCATGTCTTCTAATGATGTTACCTAAGAGAAGCATGTATATTGACAAAAGCAGATGTCCTAAAACTGAGCCTTGTGGCACTCCATATTTCACTGGCATTACACCAGACAGTTCTCCATTTAGATCTACAAAATAGTATCAATCAGACAGGTAGGATCTAAACCATTTTAACACCTATCCCTGAATATCTATGTGATTTTGTAAGCGATCTACGAGAATACCATGATCTATATTGTCGAATGCAGCACTAAGATCAAGTAAGACGAGTATTGAGATGCATCTTGGTCCGAAGCTAAAAACAGGTCAAGTGCAATTAGTACAGTTTCTGTACTATGATGGGGCCTGAAACCTGACTGAAATTCTGCAAGGATATTGTTTTCCTGCAAGAATGTGCATATTTGAGCTGATACTACCTTTTCTAATATCTTTGATATAAACGGAAGGTTTGAAATCGGTCTGTAATTTGGTATATCATTTGGGTCTAAATTAGATTTTTTAAGAAGAGGCTTCGTAACTGCCAACTTAAAAGATTTAGGGACGTGACCTAGATATAATGAAGCGTTAATAATGTTTAGAAGCGGTGCTGCAGCTATATGTATCACTTCTTGATTCTAAAAACTTCTAATTTATTTTTTCTTCATTTTCGCTCGAGGTTACGGGTTGCTCTCTTTAGGACACGAGTATGACTATTGTACCATGGTGCAAGTGTTTTATCTCTGACTTTTTTTAATCTGATGGGAGCAACAGTGTCTAATGTACTGGTAAAAATAGTGCCCATGCTGTTAGTCACTTCATCTAAATCATCTGCACATATGTCTATGATCAGCGCATTGTGTACCATCTCGCGAAGAGGAGCGAAGCAGTTTCCAGGAGAGATGGGGGGTTGCGTCCAATTTTACATCTTCGTGGGCTGAACATCAAAATGTTGACAGCCAAATTGATTGTTCCTCAAATCCAACCAGCGGATTGGTTTGTGACAATCGACCTAAAGCAGGCATATTTTCATATAGAAATATTGCCACAACACAGGAAATTCCTGAGGGTCGCTTTTGGGGGCAAAGCTTACCAGTATCGGGTCCTTCCAATTGGCCTAGCCCTGTCACCCCACAC
This sequence comes from Clarias macrocephalus, assembly GCA_011419295.1. Lineage (NCBI taxonomy): Eukaryota > Metazoa > Chordata > Actinopteri > Siluriformes > Clariidae > Clarias > Clarias macrocephalus. The sequence goes on along the minus strand of JAAGKR010008987.1, from coordinate 15,626 downwards.
ATATATAAAATGCACGGATGCAGCTCTGGCTCTATGATTCCAGGGCATCCGTATTCTGAATTATATATTGGCTGATCCTGCCTCAGTCTTAGCAGCTAGCGCTTCAACAACGAGATGTTGTCCTAGCTCACCTCCATTCTTTAGGATTGAGACTCAATGCCAGGAGAGGTGTTCTCTTTCCTGCTTAGAGGACAACGTATTTGGGTGTCATATGGAA
>JAAGKR010008987.1:0-15389 GCA_011419295.1 Clarias macrocephalus | reverse complement strand
GATATTGTTTTCCTGCAAGAATGTGCATATTTGAGCTGATACTACCTTTTCTAATATCTTTGATATAAACGGAAGGTTTGAAATCGGTCTGTAATTTGTTATATCATTTGGGTCTAAATTAGATTTTTTAAGAAGAGGCTTCGTAACTGCCAACTTAAAAGATTTAGGGATGTGACCTAGATATAATGAAGCGTTAATAATGTTTAGAAGCGGTGCTGCAGCTATATGTATCACTTCTTGATTCTAAAAACTTCTAATTTATTTTTTCTTCATTTTCGCTCGAGGTTACGGGTTGCTCTCTTTAGGACACGAGTATGACTATTGTACCATGGTGCAAGTGTTTTATCTCTGACTTTTTTTAATCTGATGGGAGCAACAGTGTCTAATGTACTGGTAAAAATAGTGCCCATGCTGTTAGTCACTTCATCTAAATCATCTGCACCTAGGGGTCTAATAAAAAATTTGGACAGATCCGGCAGTACTTATGAATCTGTCTTTAGTAGTCGGATTAATATTTCTACCGAACTGATAACGTGAGGAGGCACAGCTAAGCTGTTCTACAGGTAGAATATATACTAAGAGGTGATGATCTGTGATATCATCACTTTGAGGTAGAATGTCTATGATCAGCGCATTGTGTACCATCTCACGAAGAGGAGCGAAGCAGTTTCCAGGAGAGATGGGGGGTTGCGTCCAATTTTACATCTTCGTGGGCTGAACATCAAAATGTTGACAGCCAAATTGATTGTTCCTCAAATCCAACCAGCGGATTGGTTTGTGACAATCGGCCTAAAGCAGGCATATTTTCATATAGAAACATTGCCACAACACAGGAAATTCCTGAGGGTCGCTTTTGGGGGCAAAGCTTACCAGTATCGGGTCCTTCCAATTGGCCTAGCCCTGTCACCCCACACATATATAAAATGCACGGATGCAGCTCTGGCTCTATGATTCCAGGGCATCCGTATTCTGAATTATATATTGGCTGATCCTGCCTCAGTCTTAGCAGCTAGCGCTTCAACAACGAGATGTTGTCCTAGCTCACCTCCATTCTTTAGGATTGAGACTCAATGCCAGGAGAGGTGTTCTCTTTCCTGCTTAGAGGACAACGTATTTGGGTGTCATATGGAATTTGATCGCAATGCAGACACAGATGTCTCCTGCGCGTGTCTAATCCATTCTCAATACCCTAAAGGAAATCAGGCTAGGCCAGAAATTGATTGTTCATTACTTTCAGGGTGTTTTAGCTCTCATGGCAGCAGTGATACCTTTGGGCCTTCTGTACATGAGATCGTTTCAATTGTGGCTAAGCACCAGGGGATTTTATCCAAGGGCCAATCCCCAGAGCCAAATAAGGGTTACCCGCCAGGGGCATCGTACCCTTTCTATGTGGTTCAGACCCCGGTTTTTGACTCTGGGTCCCAGTCTAGGTCCGTGTTGTCATCGCAAGATGCTAACAACAGATGCTTCCCTCATGGGCTGGAGTGCGGTCTTAGATGGCCGACCAGCCCAAGGGAGCTGGAGAGATCATCTTCTTGCATGGCACATCATGTGCCTCGAAATGATGGCTCTATTTCTGGACATGAAATACTTCCTCCAGCAGTTGAGAGGCTACCATGTCCTAGTGCGGGTAGTCTCGTACATAAATCGCCAGGCCAGAATGTGCTTGCGCTGCTTGATCAATCTAGCACACCAGGTTCTGCTTTGGGCACAGGACAAGCTCCTGTCCCTCAGGGCAATTTACATTCCTGGTCATATGAATGTGGCAGCAGACTTGCTATCCAGACAAGCTGTGACACATGGGGAATGGAAACGCCACCCCGAAGTAGTCAGTCAAATCTGATTTTAAAGTCAAAAAAGATTTTATGAGCAGAGGTGGACCTCTTTGCCTCGCAAGAAACAGCACAATGTCCCCTTTACTACTCTCTGACTCCTCCAGCTCCCCTAGGTCTGGACACGATGGCCCATATGTGGCCCAGATTATGCCTTTATGCATTTCCTCCAATAGCTCTGTTCCTGGGAGTCCTGGCGAGGGTCCATCAACAGGGTTTGCGCCTCTTATTGATAGCGCCCCATTGGCCGACCAGAGTGTGATTCTCGGATCTAATATCACTCCTTCGACAGCTCACTGTGTGTGATTCCAGTGAGGAGGGATCTTCTGTCTCAGGCGCAGGACAATATTTTATCCCCGGCCCGAGCTCTGGAACCTTCATGTCTGGCCCCTGAAGGGGACAAAGTAAGAGATGCTGGCCTTCCAGCCAGCATAATTGAAACTTTTCTAAGTGCTAGGACTCCCTGCACTAGAAGAACTTATGCCCTCAAATGGAATGTATTTGAAAGTTGGTGCGTGGCAAAGCATGTACCCAGTCCACTGCCAAATTGTTTCAGTGCTGGAGTTTCTGCAAAAAAAGTTGTCCTCGGGCTTATGCCCTAGTATTCTCAGAATGTACGTAGCCGCTATTTTGGCTTGTCATGTTCTGACCGATGGGGTTTCTGTGGGAAAGCACCCTTTTTTTTGCCCGCTTTATTCAGGGAGCTAAACGGTTGAGGCCGCCCACTAGAGCGACGGTCCATTCGTGGGAGCTATTGTGCTCGAAGGTCTGATTGACACACTATTCGAACCACTAGAGTCAGTGCCTGTCAGGATTCTGACTCTTAAGATGGTTTTTCTTATGGCCATTACTTCTTTCAAGAGAATTGGAGATCTGCAGGCTTTGTCAGTCTCCCCATCCTGCCTGAACTTTGCCCCTGGGCTAGTCAAAGCTATTCTGCATCCTCACCCGAACTATCTTCCGAAAGTTCCATTCTTAACCATGCACCCAGTTGTTCTCGAAGCCTTCTGTCCTCCGCCTTTTACAGCTTCGAAGCAGGAAAGACTTCACTTAATGTGTCCAGTATATGCTGTTCAGATTCACGTCCACCGCACTAGCCAGTGGCATAAGTCAGAGCAGCTTTTCATTTGCCATGGGGTCCGCAACTGGGGGGTGGCTGCCACTAGACAAACGCTGTCACATTGGGTGAGAGATGCTATTGTCCCAGCCTACGAGGCATGTGGTCACACTTTGCCTCTGGGAGTCAGGGCTCATTCGACCAGGGAGATTGCCTCATCAATTTCTCTGGCAAGAGGTGTCCCCTTGCAGCAAGTGTGTGATGCAGCAGGTTGGTCCTCTCCGCACACATTTGTCAGATTTTATAGTTTGGATGTCCATGCTACTCCGGGCTCGAGGGTCCTCGAGTCAGCATCTCAAAGATATGTCTGAGACCTCTTTGGCGATTGTGCACACACGCTACACAACCTGGGGGTCCAGCCACTTGCAGTGCGGTGGCATTGGTATTCTCATTCCCATAGCGTTTTCACGCAGCATTGAGTGTAGCTTTTGAAAGGGAAAGTCTCGGGTTACTTTGCTGTAACCCTGTTCCCTGAAAAAGCAGGAACGAGATGCTGCGCTCCAATGCTGCACTGCTGGAGTGGCTGGACGTCCTTTCAGACAAAAATTGACCTGAGGCTGTTTCCGGTTCACTCCTATTTATAACCTGCAGGTCCACCTCATCAGATGACGTCACCTGACTGAGGTTATATAAGCCAAAATTTGGTGTGTTTGATACACACATGCTTCACAACCGGCTGAACAAAGAGATGTTCCAAAGTAAAGTAACCCAAGACATTTTTACACCAGATGCCATTCTGAACACAATCCTCCCATTTTTATCTGAGCTTGGGACAGGCACTTCATCCAGTGGCTGGGAATCGAACCCGGTCCTTTCGCATGGCAGGCGTAACACGTACCCCTGAGCCACCAGTGCTCTGTTACAGATCAGATAATCAGATTATATTATTTTGTGTCTGACATCATCAATGCACATGTTAACTGCCCACAATTAAATGTGGTGATTAATGATTTTAATTTGCTGGAACTTTAAGGATACAGTTACTGTGGCTTCAAATATCAAACCTGTTCAGCTAACTTGAACAGTGTCATTTCTACAAATGCATAAATACCAAAAAGTTCAAAATACTCATCAAGGTCAATTAATTTGAACTAATTGTAACTGTTTAAGTTTACAGTACTCAATATGTTTAATTAGGGTTTACAGTGCACACAATACCTCAGATTGAAACACGACTGCCCCCTACAGGTAATGTATGTCATGTTCATAGCTTCCCGCACGCTACAAGATCCCTTTTCTCAAAACGTGCATTCTTAATGGCCAGACCTGTAACTGTAATGATATGTTACAAAAAGTTAAGAAGTACTTGGAGAGGTGGTCTTCTTTACAGATCTCTCTCTCTGTAGTAGGATATTGAAGCTGAAATTGAATATTCGTCCCCGAGATTTTTTTTTCTTCTATACCCCTACCCCCTTCACCACACTATTTTAAAGAAATTAATAAATTACATGCAAACCTCATATGGCATTGAAAAATTCACCTGTCAACACTACAACTTTCTGAAGGTCTAACCTATACCTAATAGTTGTACTTTCTGATCTGGTCTTTTCAAGTAAGATCTTTAAAAATGTGGTTTGAATCTAAAACATATATTGAACAAGAATCTGTTTATCCTTATAGATTACAAGACCTACCATTTGCTGGCAGCTCACACAGAAGCTCAACGTTTGTTTTGAACCCATCATAACCTGGGGTCCGTTCTTGGTACGTCACTTGAAACATCCGAGATGAATTGACAGATCTAAGATGAGATCATCGCGCTAATTACGATGCGGCTAATTCGGTTCTTCGAGCACACCTGTTGTTGATGATTAGTATAGCTGGATTGAGATGTCTAGGATTATTGCGCGTTCGTGCGTTTGTTGCAAAGGCGATATGCATCGACAGTAGAAACACTGATCACAACCCCTGCAATTGGTTGACGAAATGGCAAAAGAGCAGCTCTTTTTTTCTCAAGCGGAGCAAAAGCTTTTATTAGAGGGTTATGCAGAATTTCAAACTTTAATAAAGATAATTAAAAATAAAAATAATTATTAAATACGTGAGTGCTGCCTGTGTTACATGTTATATGTGTATGTATATAATATCACCAACCATTCCCATTTTTATTAAGGTATATCCATATAAATGGCCCACCCTGTATATTCAAATCCTATTTGTATTCATTTAAAATTAACTGAACAAATTTTATATTTTAAGTAATCTTCAAGTACTTAAGTAACAGTAACTGTCACCTCAAAGTTCCACCAACTGAAATCTAAAGAGCTCTGGTGGCTCAGTGGGAGGTGTCTCGCCTGCCACACGAAATACCCGGGTTCAATTCCCGCGCTGGATTGAATTTACTTTATTTGCAACAAATTCAAATATTGATAGTTCTGTTTACTTAAAATTAGTTTTAAAAATTATGTAACTGATTACCTCAAATATTTTGAAATTTGCCACCTTAATCGGGTTTACAGTGTAAAAGTGAAGTAGAAGAACAAGTATAGTAAGAAGTATATTGTCATGCTGTGCTAAAGGATCCTGTCTATCACACAATACACGAGGCATTAGAAAAACTCTGTGAATAATCCTCACACCTTCAGTAACCAGTTGCTCTCTCATAAACAGACAAGACATGACTGCGACAGATTTGAGAAAATAACCTCCACTTATATAGACGCAATCGGGGGATAGAATGTTACATATGATTAGACACACACGGAGATTAACACACAAATGATGACCACAGACACACACACATGTATACATATACTGTATTTATGTTTAAATACTGTACATCCATTCATATATTCATGCAAGATACTTTTCTTTTCCCCACGGAGTCAGTCCGCGTCCATCATGTTCTTTAAACAATCAGATGTGATCTCGCCATTTCAACCAATCATAACCCGCCAGGAGCGCAGCCTAAATCCTGTTTACATGAAATAAACCTGCTCCCGAGCAGTTTTAAGCTTACGGACATGTTGCTATGACAGCAAGCGCGAGATTCGCTTCGAAGAACGAAACAATCCAAGATCAGGACAAATCCACAACAATCAAATCCAGCTAACTGGGTTAGCGACGTACGAAGAACGGACCCCTGCTCTCTTGAAAGCTGGAAACAATCATGTAAAATGTTTGGTTATAATTGTAATTTTCATAGATCCTCTTCTATATTCCACAATAATTACCTCTTGACAGGCTTTAAACCATTTGTTTCCTCTTCTTTGTCAGGTAAAAATGTCCACATTCTAAATGACATTTTTAATTCTAAAGGGTTATGTTCTTTTCAGGTTCTTTGTCACTTTTTTCACATCCCAGAAATTTATATTTTTTATATCTTAGGCTGCATTCTCCACTTAGAGCATATGGTGTTCCTTGGAACATTAGGAAACTATCCCCAGCTTGAACATCTACAGAAATCTCCATCAACAGAAATCATCTCTTATCTGTATCTGTCACAAATCGGAGCAGAAATAGGTGAATCCAAGTAGCATTATCACGAGAAGGTTATCATTTGTTCAGTACTCATAAAAATCCTGTCATATATTCTCTTTCAGTCTGGTCCAGAAAGCTTTTTGGTGTCGGGCTTGATTGGGACACTATTTGGAATAATATTTCAACTTCATCTAAAAGTCTGGTCCATCAGTTGATACACTTTAAGTTTATTAATAGAGTCTATATAACAGCATGCAGAGCTTATTTGCTGAAACTGTCCAATGATAAAACATGTAAAAAATGCAATACAAGCTCTATCAGACTGCTGCCAAAAAGACAATTTTAAAAAGTTGGTTTGGAGTTCATACCCACTTGCTGTCTGTCTAGCATTACAGGCAGATTTCATAAAGCAACACCTCAAACAATTAACGCTTAGGTTGCTGCTATAGGTTTTGTTACAGAATCGACAAAGTGATTAGTTTTATGTAAATTGAAGACATGTGTGAAAACACTTGTTGGATAATCCACATCTGCAGCTATCAAGACATACCAAAAGTGGTCAAAGAAAGGAATACTGGTGAACCACCAACAGGGTCATGGGCGGCCAAGGCTCACTGATGCCCATGGAGAACAAAGACTGAATCTTGTAGTCGGAGTTAATACAAGAGCTACTGTAGCTACAGGTAAATGTTGGTTACAATAAACAGGTGTCAGAATACATTACAGTGCATTACAGTTTTAGTGGCACAAGGGAGGACCTACTCAATAATATATGGGCTGTCATAATGTTATTTCTGATCAGTGTGTATCCGTGCATGCATATGTGTGTGTGTGTGTGTGTGTGTGTGTGTGTGTGTGTGTGTGTGTGTGTAAGAGAGAGAAAGCAAGAGAGAGACATTTGTACATATTTGCATAACAGTGCGTTTGTGTGTGTGCGTGTGCGTTTGTGTGCGTGTGTGTGGGGGAGCTGTCCTGCAAAAATAAAGTGATAATTCACTTCATACACTCATTCCCGAGGGTCTGGTCAATGTGGGATTCAGAGTGTTCTATAAAAGCCTAAACACTGATCAGGGTACTAAGGGAGCTATGAAAATGAGGTTTCTGCACACATGGCTTTTATTCACTCAGGTGAGAGCAGCTGAACTTCCCTGCAGTTTACTAGGCCTACACAATCCACCTCAACTCAGCAAAGATGGAGATGTAATGATTGGTGGTATCTTTGCCTTACATGTCAAATGGGACCAGACAACACATGTCTTTACAACTGGGCCCTGGCAACCAGGATGCAGAAGGTGAGGGCACACTGTAGAAATTTGAATTTGCTTATTTGTTAAAATTGCACAATTGGAATTATAACATTAGCTCAAGGTCTACTGATTTTAGCCAGGTTAAATAATTAGGGTAATTAATCGTGTTACAGCATACCAACTTGTTACTGTCTTAATGCTTGTGGGGTTCACTGAAAAGATACGTTGTTTTGTTTTCTTGGTCCTGTAGTTTAAACCCCCGTGAAATGCAAAATGTCCAAACAATGTTATTTGCCATTGAGGAAATCAACAACAGCACTGATATTCTTCCTGGGGTCAAACTGGGTTATAAAATCTATGATTCATGTGGCTCAATAGAAATAACCACAAGAGCCTCTTTGTCCTTGGTCAATGGCAATGACAAAAATGCATCTTTAATATCTTGCTTCAAACCTAATAAAATTCAAGCAATCATAGGAGAAACATCTTCCAGTTCCTCTGTTGCTGTTGCTGCTACTTTGGGACCTTTGCATATCCCTGTGGTAAGACTTCTGTATAAAAGTAAATGGGTTTAAACAGCAACAACAACAACAAAAATCTGATTAAGAGCATTAAATTAATAGCATGCCTATTAATGATAGGTAAGTATATAGTAAATTGCTTCTTGTTGAAATCTATGTATTGCAGGTCAGTCACTTTGCTACATGTGCATGCCTAAATGACAAAAAGAAATACCCATCTTTCTTTAGAACTGTTCCCAGTGATTACTACCAGAGCAGAGCTTTGGCTAAGTTGGTCTGGCATTTTGGCTGGACATGGGTAGGGGCCCTATGCAGTGATAATGACTATGGGAACAATGGTATTAATGAATTTATCATTGCAGCCAAAGAAGAGGGAATCTGTGTTGAGTATTCCAAAGCATTCTCCAAAGCAGATCCCAGAGAAAAAATTTTGAAAGTAGTTGATATTATCAAGGCTTCAACCTCCAAAGTTATCGTAGCATTTGTCTCATATTCTGATCTTGGCATTCTTCTAAAGGAAATGGCCTTACAGAACTTGACTGGATTTCAGTGGATTGGAAGTGAGTCCTGGATCTCTGCTGTAAATCCAGCTAATGCGCAATGGCAGCATTTACTGATAGGATCCATGGGTTTTGCTATGCCAAAAGCTCAAATTAAGGGCCTAGGGGAATTTCTGAACAAAGTAAATCCAGCTTCTGATGCATCTATTTACAAAGAGTTGTGGGAAACAATATTTGAATGTAAGTTTCTCACACAAGAAAATATTGAAATGAAACAAATGTGCAAAGGTAATGAAAGTCTCAGTCAAGTTCAAAACCTTTATACAGATGTTTCAGAATTACGAATCGCAAATAATGTGTACAAGGCTGTTTACACTGTGGCTCATGCTCTGCATAACAGATATAGCTGTTCAAATAGGGAAAGTGGACGCATGGGTTCTATTGAATGTGCAGACATAACAGGTGACAAACCATGGCAGGTAAGTGCAACAATATACCCTGGGGAAAATTATGTACTTGTGTTTTTGACAGAAGAGATTGCAATGCTTTATTCAGGTAGTCAATGAGTTGAAGAAAGTCCATTTCACAACTACAGCTGGAGAGGATGTTTACTTTGATGAAAATGGTGACCCAGCAGCAAGGTATGAACTGCTGAATTGGCAACAAGGGAAGGAGAATAAAATAATTCTTGTTAAAGTCGGCTTCTATGATGGCTCTTTGCAAACATACCTTCAGCTGGCATTTAACAACATCAGCATAGCCTGGACCCACAATAAGTCACAAGTAAACAACATTATCTATTTGTGCAGATAAAATTTGAAACATATTTTATATAATTATTAATAAAATATAAGATTTATTATAAACTTGGTTTTCAGGTGCCGCTCTCAGTGTGTAGTCCAAGTTGTCCTCGAGGCACGAGGAAAGCTGTTCAGAAAGGAAAACCAATTTGCTGCTTTGACTGTATACCGTGTGCAGAGGGGGAAATCAGTAATATAACAGGTATAAGGAACTGTTTGCTTTAATGATGCACACAATAATTTGTTAGTTTACCAAGCACAATGGAATAGAATCTAATTGCTATTTACTTTTCCTTTATTTAGACTCTATAACTTGTATGAAGTGTCTGCCTGAACTATGGTCTAATGACATGAAAGATACCTGTGTCTTAAAGCTGGTGGAATTCCTGTCATTCGAGGAAATAATGGGAATCATTCTTGTATTATTTTCTTTGTTAGGTGTGTCATTCACAATCTGCATTGCTGTGATTTTTTTTAAACACAAAGACACACCAATTGTTAGAGCAAATAATTCTGAATTGAGCTTCCTGCTGCTCTTTGCACTGACACTGTGTTTCCTCTGTTCAATAACTTTTATTGGTCAGCCTTCTGAGTGGTCCTGTATGCTGCGCCATACAGTGTTTGGGACCACATTTGTCCTCTGTATCTCCTGTGTTTTGGGGAAAACGTTAGTGGTCTTAATGGCCTTCAGGGCTACACTTCCAGGTAGCAATGTTATGAAATGGTTTGGTCCTCTACAGCAGAGACTCAGTGTACTTGTTTTCACTCTTGTACAATTCCTGATTTGTGTACTGTGGTTAACACTATCCCCTCCCTTTCCTTACAAAAATATGAAGTACTACAAGGAAAAGATCATATTAGAATGCAATGTGGGCTCAGCAGTAGGTTTTTGGGCTGTGCTGGGTTATATAGGACTCCTGGCTCTTTTGTGTTTTATTTTGGCTTTTCTGGCTCGGAAGCTGCCTGACAATTTTAATGAAGCCAAATTCATCACATTCAGCATACTCATATTCTGTGCAGTTTGGATCACATTTATTCCTGCTTATGTCAGCTCTCCTGGAAAATTCACTGTAGCTGTAGAAATATTTGCCATTTTAGCGTCAAGCTTTGGTTTACTATTCTTCATATTTATTCCAAAGTGCTATATAATTATATTAAAACCTGAGAAAAACACTAAAAAGCTAATGATGGGTAAAGCACCTGTTAAATGATTTAAATGTCTAGGTAGTCACTATTAAAATTACCTCTTTCAAAGTATGTATTTCATTTAAAGGGCCTGCTTTAGTTTGAATGAAAATATATTTGCATAAATACCTACTATTCTTATACCTGCCATAAATAAACTGTTGTATTTTGCGCTAAATTGAAATACAAATAGCAGGACCGTTAGAATGTGCCTAAAATATGATTACATATTCGGGGTGTGTTTATTTATTTATTTATTTATTTATTTATTTATTTTTTTTTCAGTTGGTTGTCATTAAACCATAAACACACCCAGGCTTACATAATAAGCTGTTCTCAAATCACTCTCTACATATGTATTTTCATACATCATAAATATGCTGTCAAAAGGTCTATCTTCAATAAACCTAGCTGTACCCATGGAGTGGGGTTGCCCAATTTTACAAAATTTTCATAAGCTGATGTAATGTTTGTCAAACTCTCCAACTGGGCCCTGTCCTAAATTGTTGTAATCGAACACATCACACATGTTTACAATATATCCCATGAAAATATTATACCGATGAGCTAAATTAAAAAAAAAAACATAATCAGTACAATTCTATTCAATTGTAGTACATCACTGTAATATTCAAATTCAATTCATGTCTTTGTGTATTTGCATACTTTACATAAACAAAATGCTGGTTCTCGCAGATTATTATAGTTCAAACATATAATTATCTAAAATATTTCTGATGAAACACATTTCTAAATATGGGGCCTCAGATAAAACAAAGCCAAAGAAGCAAAGTATATGTGCAAGTATAAGTACATAGTACAAGTATAAGTGTAAGTGGATAAACAATATTGTAAACAGCACAGCATGTTAAAGTCGCCAGGAGAGTACATTTTAGTCAAATGTTACAATTCTTTCATTATTTTAATGCTGGAAGCTTTCATCTGTCCACATGTGCTAGCACTGAATGCTAGATATGGAGTTGAATCGGGGATCCGTACATATTAGTACATATATTTGATAAATGCATAAACATACAAAAATACAGTGCCCTAAAGCAAAACAATATGTACAGTACATTAGCCCTTTAATGTTTCTGGTGCTTACTATGGCAACAATACATATGGTTCTAACCTCGCTGTGGCTCTTTTCACTGGTAACAGGTCGTTTAGCCTATAGTGCACAGCTAAACATTTTTTCTCACCACATTACAGCAAAACTTAGAACTGTGTGATTTTCATGTTACCACCACAGATTCTCAACACACTTACGCCTAACTCATGGGTATTTACATCTCATTTGGAGGAATATTAACCCACCGGTATGTAGGAGCAAAGTGGCACAATACTTTAGCTTCTGTTTAGCTTGGCTAAAGGATTTAATCTGCAGTACTGGCCTCTCTGGGTTTTTAGGTTCCTTCCCAGCAATAAGCACCAACTAGTTCAATTCAATTCAATTTTATTTATATAGCGCTTTTAACAATGGTCATTGTCTCAAAGCAGCTTCATGAAATGAAGTGAAAATGTGGAATGGAAGTGTATGAGTGAGAAAAATGTGTTTAGATAATAATGAGATTGTCCCTGATGAGCAAAGCAAGGGTGTCAGCGATGGTGGCTAGGAAAAAAACTCCCCGAAATGCCAATTGGAAGAAACCTTGAGAGGAACCAGACTAAACAGGGAACCCATCCTCATTTGGGTGATAATGGATAGCAGGGATTATGTAATGACATCATGTGTGTTAGGCTGCTGGAAGTTCAATATAACAGAAGTTAACATGCACACTAAAAAATGCTGGGTTGTTTTTACTACCCAAACACTGGGTTGCCTCTGTTGGGTAATTTTTCTGGGTTATTTACAGGGAATTGGGCACTTTTTGTTTAATCCAGCTTGCTGGGTTGGAATTGGGTTATACCCATAGGCCGTACCCCTACACCCTGATGTTGGGAGATAATGACCAGCACTGCTCTCAGTCATTAGTGCTTCTGAGTAATAGTATCGTAATGATGTCGCTGTTGAACTTGTTTTGCATTATCTGATCTTGTGCTTTTGAAAAATAAATATATATTTTTTCTATGATTTATACAATTAATTAGATGTTGTGTATTGAATATATGTATGGTTATAGAGTTTTTTTTGTAATAGACCAGTATATCAAAGTAATTTAACTGTTTAAACTGATTTAGCCATAGACATGTAAAACATAAAAATAATAATAACCTATTTGTGAGGTAGAATTAACCCAGCATTATAGTTAAATATGACCTAGCATTTGGATAAATATTTTACCCATCTTGCTGGGTTAAATAAATAACCCATTTTGCTGGGTTAAATTAACCCAGCATGTAGTTGGACCAATATTTATCTAGCAGCCAGTTTGGGTTGTTTTTAACCCAGCATTTTTTAGGGTGTGGAGTCCAATTCAGCACAGGGATGAGCCAGCAGGTGCAGAGGGCAGAGGAGGGTCAGCATTACTGGGAGCTCAGGAACAGAATGTGTAGATTCAAACCATCATGGAGCAGAATTCAGCTGGAGCTGGTCCTTCTCTGGATGCCTTACACCCTAAAAAACACTGGGTTAAAAACAACCCAGTTTGGGCTGTTTTTAACCCAACTGCTGGGTAAATATTGGATCAACTACATGCTGGCTTAATTTAACCCAGAAACATCGGTTATTTGTTTAACCCAGCAAGATGGGTGAAATACCAGGTCATATTTAACTATAATGCTTATGGAATGTTTTTTAATGTTTATGGAAAAATCAAGAGGGTTGGCTAGTATGCATATTTGTAAGAAGATTAGTGTTTTGTAACACCCCAGCTTTTTATTGTCTCAAGCACTGAGTTCTAATGTTAATGTGGTTGCTAATGCTAGCAACCTAGTTAAATGCTAGCATCATGCTTAAACTACAGTTAACAGTTTAACTTTCATTCATCACTTAACCAACTTCATACACCCTGCAAGCATTCTACAAAGAAAGCTAAAAAAGCTGACAGTATGAAGTTTCTTTCATACACAGGTGGGGTTCTTTGGTTTGGCTAGCTAGCAGCCATTGTCAGATAAATTAGCATGCTATAGCACAGACCAGGCTGAAAGTTTGAGTGTAACTTTAACACGGTAACAGTAATAAATGTTACATACAGTGAACAAATTCAGTCATAAGTGAGTGAAAGTGTGTATACAAACATTGTATTTAACGTTTACATTTCCTCTTAAATGCTCAAAAAAAAAAAAAAAAAAAGACATGAAGCTGACACAAGCCACTGAATGCACCGGTGAAATTCGCGGGAAGGGCGGTCTTGTCTGTGATGTTAGCTGTCACTAGCTAACCCAACTCCAACCCAGCAAGGGTTAAACAAAAATTACCCAATTCACTGTGTAGCGTGGCCACATAAAAGGGGCATTTTAAATAGCAGGTTAATGATGGAGTTGATAAAGCTCACCTGCACCCTAGAAATGGACCCGAGATGGTTTAAATTGTCCCATGATGGTGTTTGGTTTCGGGTTTAAGCTCTCGCGAGCACACGCAATCGCCATGCGAGGGAACCCGGATGTTGTACCGGGTCACGTGACCCGGTATAAAAGAGGAACCGGCAAACATGTCGTGGTGGAGAGATGAGAGTATACAGCGCTGTTACAGAGAGTGAGAGATTGATTGTCGGGACCAGTGGATTATTTTCCCTTGCTGGATTTATCTTTACTGGACCACATCAATACCCATCCTTTTCCGTTTTCGAGCTCCCGGATTTAACATCTTATACCGGTGAGACCGAATCATCTCTCCCGCCACTGACCTACACACACACGCAATAACAACCCGGACTTTGGACATTGCTTTACATACATACACACGCACACACACACACACACACACACACACACACACCTTTGTATATTTTGCATATTTATTTGTATATATTGTTATTTTGTTTGGTGCACCTTTTTGTTTATTATTTCACTTAATACACGTTGGGTTTATTTTGAATCATTGTGTTGCGTCATTTCTTGTTTCGCTCGGCCTACACCGCACTGGAAATAGATTCTAAGATCCCCTTTTTTGTAACTGAGTTTAACAACAAAGCTGAACGTTACATAGTGGTGGCCCGTACGGGGAATCTGTGGTATTTTCTGGTGTGGTGTGACTTTGCGGAGCAAAATGGACGCTAACGCGGCTAATGTTAACGCTAGTGGCGAGTTGGCTGTTGCTACTAATGTACTGGATGAGGTAGATGATGCATTTGTGACCCGCCGTAACCCTACAGCCGAAATAACTTCTTTGATTAGTTCATTGTACATATCGGATAGACATGATGATGATGATGTGATTGCTGCTCATGTGGCGGATGTTGATGTACATACTATGCAAACGGAACTGAATAAATGTAAGGTGGATGTATTGGCTCTTTCAGATAAAGTGGGCACGTTAGAACAGGATTTTAGAGAATCCATTAACAGCAGTATTAACAGAGAAACCAGTTTTCGGCAGGCAGTGGACGCTAGCTTAGCAGAGCTGGAGCGCTACTGCCAGGAAGCTCTAGAAAAACTGGAAAGAGCTGTCACTGACTGTTTTTTGCGGCGTGATGTTATCTGGGAAAATCAGATGAAGAGGCTGCGTCTCACTAGTACGCCCACCATCCAGAGGTTACAGGCCTACACTCCTGCATCACCCCAATCCCCCGCTCTACATTCCCCCAGGATGCCAATCACTGCATCTACAGAGAAGGTACAACATAAAAGCAGTCATGTAACATACGATATTCCTCCTTGTGTTAC
>JAAGKR010008986.1:0-28518 GCA_011419295.1 Clarias macrocephalus | reverse complement strand
CGGAGAGACACGACTTCACCACGGAGCTCATTGATCAGTTCGGCATGCTGGTCAACCACCGCGCAGAGGTGAGCAAACTCCGCTGGGTTTACTGCTTTGGGCTCAGTCATTCTGTCACGAGCAACCGAGGGACGAACACAGCAGCCTTAGCAGTTAGCCCGTGTTGCGTGGACGGTAAACCCAAACGCGGAAGCAGCGCGAGTAGGCAGGATAACCACGCGTTTACTCTTAGAACTCTCTTACAGCAAGAGCAAGGATCTACACAAATAAACCCGCGTTCTAGCAACACACACTCAATCAAGGAAGCAACCTGAATAGGTGAGTACTCACGGAACCTTTGGTGAAGCGATAGCGAAGGCATGAATGAACTCAATGACTGAGTGATGTGAAGCGCCATCTTGTTTCCTTTTATGCTTTCTGAAAGCGCGACCGTCTTACTTCCGGGTCCTCGTGCCGGTCGCGGTGCGAGTGTGCATGACAACAGATAAAAGAAAACTTGTATACTGTAAAGGTCCCATATTTATCTCCATACATACCCTGAAGAATCCTGAACATTAGCACTCCAGAGACAAAAGTGTTATATCCATGATAGTCTTGCATTGCTGTGTTTTAAATGACCGTTTTCTCTCACTGCAGCTCGACTCAGACTGTTGATTCAACACTAGATGAAGTCCAAGAAACCAAAAAACACTTCCTCATTCGCAATGTACATAATGACCATTTTACACAGAGTCTATTGGATGTGGTTTAGCAGCTTTCTCACTTCTTAGGAACCGCATCCCAGACCTCCACTGTTGTTCTGCTAAATCAAGGAAAGCTTAATGACGTAGATAAAGCCAAGGTAGACACACACAAAAAGAAAAACTCTCTCTAAATTCTCTGTTATGGGCACGTCGTCACTTTTACTGCATAGATCTGTTTGGTGTCTTCTGATGAGTAGGGTAAAATTCCATGCAAGTCTTTTAAAAGACCTCCACATCCGCTTCTTCCTCTCTGGATGCCAGTAACTCACTTCATCTTCAGATAATAAACAGGCATCAAATTTATACACTAATGAAGTGTTACTGTTTCATGTGGGCTGAAAGGGGTCCTGATCTGTCACCAGTTCTGTTGTTTTCTCTGACAATTCTCGTAAATGGAAGGTTAGGCTTTTGAAACTGACCTGAAATCGGTGAAATGGCCACGAGGGGTGATGTGCTGTCTCATTTCCTCTTGAGAGCTGCTAGGGGTCTGTGTGCACATTGAATGAATGCTGCAGTGTGACCACAAGGCTTCACACACTCTGCTTCAAAGGCAATGGAGGTTATATATTGTATGTTTAAATAACATTTCCACTTGTGCTGCATGTATAATACTGAAGTAACAGAAGTGCACGGGTTAAAATGCTTTAACTGATGAGGATCATTTACAGTATGTTTAACTGAATGAATGATGAATGACTTGACAGGATCATGTACATATTCATTATTCTTGGTAAATTTTATTTTTCAATTTTAATTTTATTCCATACATGAAAGGGTTATGTGGGGGTAATACAAACACCTTGTCTGAGAAAAGAGAACTAAGCATATGTGGTAAAATTGTAGCCCACAAATGTAACTCGGTATTTTCAGTAGTTCTGGACAACCAGCGAGTACCAGATGGAGCCAGTGTTCTGCCAATCCATGCATCCTATAATTTTTTTGCTACTTAATGAGTTAGCACACACAAAGACTGACAAGCTTGGAAAGTGTTTCATTCCTTTTGCTGATGATATATGTCACAGTGGCATAGTGGTTAGCAAAGGTTTGATTCTCACCTCGGGTCTGAGTGCATGGAGTTTGCATGTTTCCCTGTGCTTATTGGGTTTCCTTACTCCCACAGTCCAAATACATGCAGATTATAGGCTTATTGTCGTTCCCAATTTACCTGTACTGTGTGTGTGCGTGTGTGTGTATGTGCCTTGTAATGGGTTGTAAGTATATCCAGGGTGTACCCCTCTTCTTGTCTAAGTTAGAACCAGGTCCAGAAACACAGCTGAATATAAAATATAGAAAGAGCTGTGAATTGGTTTGAGTCTGAAAAATGTGCGCACCATTTTCTAGAAGTGATTTTAGTGGTGAAACTGCATAATGTCCCATCAACAGAACATGAAACATGGCAATACAACATGGAAATATAGGCAAAGTAATAACATCAGCTACACTATCAGAGAATTTTAATTATATTGACATGCTGATGTAAATTCACCTACTTTATATGAATTTATGAAGTTATGTTACATTCTTTAAAAAAAATCATGTACTGTTCCATAAAAAGCATGAACTGCAATCTGCAAACTGTAATATTATTTACTCTTAAATGACTTGCTTCTATATCATGTTTGTTATAAATTTCAGCTCTTGTTTTTATGTGCATGGTTTGACACAGACGAGTCATTGCCCAAACAGAAACAGTACCAAGATACTGGAAGTTTAAAAGCTGTTTCCTAATATTCGAAGGTGTGTTGTGACTGCATTCGTACAGCAACTATGAAAATTAGTAAATTTGTTTGTGTTTTATATGTGCTATACAGGGCGTTTGTAACTCCCACTTCTTGCAATCCGACATTGTTAAAACAGGGTGTGTCTGTAGGAAATAAAAGAGGGAACTGAAAGTCTGAGACTATGGAAGGCCATCTGTAGAACTTGCACACATTAACTGTGGCTACCTGTAAACAAAAACATTATTTTTTGGTAAAAAGGCTGTAATTCAAGCTTTAAAAATCTTATGAGGGATGGACATCTCTGCATTTTTTTGTGTGCAATATTGTTTTTCTGTGTTTAAAGAAATTACACAGCAGATAATTACCAGGGTACCATAATTTTTGAAGCTACCACTAAGCCTTACTCAGAAAATATACAATACTTTTAGTACTTCATAATTATAAAGGAATATGACACTGTACACAGAGATTATTATAATTAGATTTGAGTTTTTTATTAAATGAAAATTCTAATGAACAATAGTCATAAAAACAGCTCAAAGTTTTCATGAAAAATGGATCATGATAAATACTGCAATTCTGATTATAAACAGTATATTTTATTCATCATTTTGTTACTTTTGTCAATTTCAAGCTGCTCACAAAATAGATAACACATTTGTGCATAAAAAAAAGCATGGATTTTAAATAAAACGTTTAATGTATTTTTGTAAATGTTAAATCTGGTGAAATATAAAGGAACTGGTAGAGGATGAGAGGTTAATAAAAGATAAAAACAGATGAGATGTGACCTCTAATCTGAAAGAAAGCTCCTTACAGTAGAAGAGGAAACATAAAGAATATGGTATAAGAATAAATAAAATATTAAACTAAAATACTAAAAACTGATTCAAAAGATGCAGGGTCAAGAAACTGCAAAGAGCTGAAGTGCTCACGGCTGTTAACAAGTCATACTTGTACAAGGCAGTTCTACTGTAGTATCTAGTATCTAAGATAGAAACAGAAATGCTGCAGTACGGCTGCAGAGAGGCTGGATATCAAACATTAAAAAAAATCTTTGTCTGACTTCAGTGATTATGAGATTTTCATTTGCCTAATACGTTTTTAACTTTTTAACTTGTTGGAATTATTTTTCACTTTATTCTGAATTTAATGATTATCAGATTTACATCGTCTAATATATACAAGTGCATCTCAATGTCAGGGATAAACCCTAGAGGGCGCATGGTGCCCAGAGACTCTTTATGCATTTTTTTGTGTTTTCTTTGTAGTTTTGCTAAGTTTAACTTCATTTCCCAGAATGCACCTCGGTCAGGTGATAGGAGCGCTCACCTGAACCGAGTTGCCTTATTAGTTTCTTTATAAATAGTCTGTTTAAGTTTTTTTTTTTTTTTTTTGTCTTGCATCTGTTGGATTAAACTTGTGAAATGCTGGTTAGTTTGTTTGTTAGTTTGTTTCATGCTAAGTTTAGTTCTTAGTTTTTGTGGTTAGTTTGTGTAGACTCTTGTTTAGTTTGCTTTCATGTAAAGTCTGTTTGTTTATGTTTGATTTCTTTCTTTGTTAAAAACATCAACGTCTTCACCTCTGCATTTATGCCTCGCCTACACCACCACTTCCCTGACAGAATGCAAGACCTGAACAGAGGCATAGCGGAACTGGGAAGGCTACCAGCTCGCGAATCGCCGCGATTCAGAAATGGCGCAGCTCGGGGTCACGTGAGTCCCCGCACCGACCGTGAGGTACGGGCCAGGGTGAAGAGGAACCCCAGACTGAACATAATTGGAGGGCGCAGTACAACGAGTATTGGCGGCAGCAGGTGGAACATCTCCAGGGACTGCTCACCCAGCTTAGCCTCGGTGGAGGCCCAGACCTGCCAGCTAGACTCGGTGGAGACCCAGTTAACCCAGAGAGCCCTGCTGAGGGCCCAGTTAACCCAGAGAGCCCTGCTGAGGGCCCAGTTAACCCAGAGAGCCCTGCTGAGGGCCCAGTTAACCCAGAGAGCCCTGCTGAGGGTCCAGTTAACCCAGAGAGCCCTGCTGAGGGCCCAGTTAACCCAGACAGCTCGGCACTACTTGAACCACTGCTTACCCCTCCGACCAGGTTCGAGGACATCTTGCCAGCTCCTCTGCCCTGTTTCGACGATGGTGAGCTCCCTCCGCCGCCCAGCTTCGACGATGCGCCAGTGCTCGCTCTGCCACGGGCTTTGACGACACCCCAGTTCTCGCGCCGCCGCCTGGCTTTGGCGAGCCAGCTCAGCCACCCTGCTTCGACGAGGACGGCGTGTTGTATGTACACTACCGCTCAAATGTTTTCCAAAAATAAAATTTTTATGAAATTCACTGTTACATCCTGGTCTAGGGTCAGGCCGCAACAGACAATAAAGGCAATAAAAATTGGAAATAGGAAAGAAAATAGTGGGGAAATAAACAGGGGGTGAGATCAACAGTGGTTTGAATGTACAAGTATAATACAAGTTGGTAATATCTTCAGGAGCCGACAATGCCAAAATAATGAAACAAAACCCCCTAACTAAAGCCACAAAAGTCTACCTAACCTATCAACAAAAACAAACCATAATACATTGAGTCTTACAAAAAGGACGTCGATTCCCTACTTACCACTATTTACAGGATACTATTTACAAAGTGTACAAATTTATGTACAAAGGGCAATAACAAAATCGAGGTCGAGAAAGGCAGCAAAAGGTCGATACACAGTAGATCAAATATAAACAAGCAAAACACCATAACAAGCCAACCGGGGGGGGGGGGGGGGTATTCCAAAGCTGGGTTAACCTTCCATTTGGTAAAATCAACCTCAGGGTTGATTTACTCCAAACCCGCATACCATGAGTATGTCGGTTCCAAAACCCCTGAGCAGAGTAAGTTTAATCAACCTCCTACTGGTTACCCAGAGTTAATGCACGTGCACAGTGCTTACATAAAGACAATTTTCAATGGATCGCCGATTTCACGAGTCAAAATGGAAAATCAAAGTGAAAAAAGACAGCGGCAAACTTCACAGAGGCGGATATGGAGGTTTAAATGCAGCATATGAAGAATTCAAGCCAATAATAATGAAAAAAATCGGCTAAAGAAAGAGAGTTGGCTTGACAAAAAATAACGGACAGAGTAAATGCGTGAGAGGATTAAATAGCACATTTGACATCGGCTTCCCTTTTATTATACACTGTAAACCCTAATGCTCAAAGTAATTAAACACACTAAACACACTGAGTCCTGTTAACGTAAATATTTGCAATTAGGTAAAATGGTTCGGCTCTACACTCAGTTGCCTTTCCCACATGCTCTGCATCACCCACATTGTAAAAAAAATGCCATGACGCAAAAAAACCCCCGAGGTGCTACGTACACTGTAATAACTAACATCACTTTTTTAAAGTAATGATGTTTCCAATTTTAAGTAAACAGAACTATATATTTTTTTGTTTGTTGAACTTGTTGCAAATCAAATAAATTGTTGCTGCTGTCACCACATCAGACAAGCCGGGCCGGGGATCGAACCCGGGCCGTTCACATGGCAAGCGAAACACCTACAACACTCAAGATTTTTTAGTTGGTGGAACTTTAAGGTTCTTGTTACTGTTATTTAAGTACTTACGATTACTTAAAATATCAAATTTGTTCAGCTAACTTGAAAAGTGTCATTTCTACAAACTCATGAATACCAAAAAGTTCTGAATACTCAAAAAGATCTATTAATTTGACCTAATTGCAATTATTTAAGTTAACAGTACTCAATGTGTTTAATTACTTTTAGCATTAGCAATATGCGGTTTCAAGAGATGTGTTAAGTAAATTAACGATTTCCTTGAAAACTGATAACACTCTTTCAAATAATCATTAGGAAATTAAAAGACATCAATACGTGGTCTTATAATTCTCTCCTGACGAAAAAAAACTTGTATAATTTGTGCCTCCACATCCACAGGATCATCATCAAAAGCGCACGTTATGCTCAATAAACTTCTGAAACAAATTTACCCTGGAACAGAACCTGCTACCAAGCAGGTTATCTTCAGAGAATAAGTTGCTATGGTTACAAACATACCCAGAAAGTTACCTCCGTTTTTGGAACCGAAAGTTGAGGATATCCACTAACTTACTCTTAAACTTACCCGGGTATGTCACATAACCTGCTTTCTGGAATACCCCCCAGCAAGCAACACAAAGCATAATATAAATATATATATAATACGTCAGGGACGTAACACCCTCCCACTTAAGATTAAACATCAAGTTTAATTCTTACTCAGACTCACAGCAAGATAACGTGTCTGCTACAATGTTTTCAGATCCCTTTTTATGCCGAATGTCAATATTGAATCTCTGCACAAGGCCCAGCGCATGAGTTGTTGGTTACTATTAGTCATATGCTGTAAGAACACGAGTGGGTTGTGATCAGTATTGGTTCAGAAATGGATCCAATATACACCTCAAAATACTGAAGAGCGAGTAAGAGGGCAAGAGCTTCCTTTTCAATGGTACTATAGTTAAGCTGGCAACAATTAAATTTACAGGAGAAGAAACTCACAGGGTGATCGATACCATGAGCATCTTGGGTGAGTACTGCACCTACCCCGGTACCACTGGTGTCTACCTCCAGTTGGAAGGGTTTGTTAAAATTAGGGGCAGAAAGAACAGTTGCACTGCATAGCAATAGCTTCACAGCATTAAATGCATCTTGACAAGTACTGTAGCAGACCACAAAAAAGGGATCGAGTCACGAAGAAAGTTTGTTAGAGGTAGTACCACATCTGAAAAGTTTCTACAGAAGCTTCGGTAATATCCAGCCATACCCAAGAAACGTCTGAGTTCTCGTTTTGTCCTAGGGGCTGAAAATGCCTTAACTGCCTGCACTTTAGCATCCAGCGGGCGAACCATGGCTTGTCCCACCTGCTTACCTAAAAAGGTAACAGTAGCATGAGCAAATTCACATTTTTCAAGGTTTAGAGTCAGAGAAGCATTCTGGAGGCGATCAAACACAGTTTAAAACAGAGAGATGCTCATTCCAGGTATTTGTAAACACAACTACATCATCAAGGTAGGCTTCACAATTATTCACCTCACCTAAGACTTGTGTCATTAAACGCTGAAATGTGGCCGGTGCATTTCTTAAACCAAAAGTCATGACTGTATACTGAAGAAACCTATCAGGTGTGGTAAAAGCAGAGATTACAGAGGCTCACTGAGTGAGCGGAACTTGCCAGTAGCCTTTCAGAAGGTCTAATTTTGTGACATACCTTGCCTGACCTATCCGGTCAACACAATCTTCCATCCTGGGAAGAGGAAATGAGTCAGCCTTGGTAACAGAGTTAACTTTAATCTGTGCAAAATTGATAACTATTGTCAGATTTTGGAACCAAGAGACAGGGAGAGCACCATGGACTAGCACTGAGAATGGCTAGCTGATTTCTTAACAAATAATCAATCTCCTGCTTCATAATAGCACGTTTGGTCGAGTTAACTCAGTAGGCATTTTGTTTAATAGGTCGGTGTTCGCCTACATCTATGTCATGTTCAATGACGGTTGTGCGTGAGGGTGTGTCCGAAAAGAGTGCGGGGTGATTCCTTATGAGCCCAGTGATTTCTTTCTGGGCGGAAGCTGGTAGATGGACAAGTTTGCACTCAAGTTTACTTAACGACACAGAGTTTGACAAACTCGCACAAGGGACAGATGCTCTACCCAAATTAAATCTCCTCAGTATTTCAAGACGGAAAAGGTTTTACTGTAGCATGTTTACATGGCAGACACGGGTCTTCCTCCTTCTGTCAGGTGTCTTTATCACATAATCGGTGCTACTTAATCGAGAACTAATAACATACGGACCAGAAAACCTAGCTTGAAGAGCAGAACCTGTAATAGGAAGCAAAGCCAGCACTTGGTCGCCCTCTTTAAATTCACGTAAAACAGCCTTCTTATCGAATAACCTTTTCATCTTGGCCTGCGAGGCTGTGAGCGAACGACGAGCTAACTTACATGCCGTGTGCAGGCGTTCTCAAACCAAGCTTACATAATCTAAAATGTTTCTAGGTAGAGGACTGACCGAAGTAGGAGACAAGTTTCTCCTGAAGCACTTTCAAAGGACCTCGACCAGAATGACCAAAAACCAACTCTGCTGGGCTAAATCCAAGAGACTCTTGTACAGTATCACAGTACAGTATTGCAAATAGTAGGAATGGAACCGCTTCATCCCAGTCCTCTCTGTGCTGCAAGCAATATGTACGAGGCATCGATTTTAGTGTTTAGTTTAGTGGTGGAATCTTTCTAACACACCTTGTGATTCTGGATGATAGGCACTAGAGACCTGATGCTTTATATTAAGTTCTTCCAACAATCTTTTAAACAGGGCTGACATAAAATTGGAACCACGATCTGACTGGACGTACTTGGGTAATCCGAAGGTAGAAAAGAACTTGGTAAGGGCACGTACGATAGCTCTAGACTTGAGAAGTGGTAGAGCCTCAGGATATCTAGATGCGGCACACATTAGAGAGAGTAAATATGAATTTCCCGACTTAGTTCGAGGAAGAGAACCTACACAATCTATCAAAATTCTTTCAAACGGTTCTCCCATCACAGGAATTGGGCAGAGCGGAGAACGAGGTTCATGACCTGGTTAGGTTTACCTGCAATTTGGCAGATTGGACACGAACGACAGTAGGACGCTACATCTGATTTCAGACCCAGCCAGAAGAAATGTTTTAGAATTCAAGCATATGTTTTCTGAATACCCAGATGCCCAGACAAGTAATGGTTGTGAGCAATACTCAACATGTGACTCCTATAAGGTTTTGGGACCACAACCTGGAATACTGAACTCCATCAGAATATGAAAATTATCAGAATTTTTAGGCATCCATTTACGCATTAACAGCTAATCATTAATAAAATATGCAGTAGGTCGCTGCGATAATTCTGCTTCCTTAACTGCAGAAGTGAAACAGGGTTGAAGAAAGTTATCAGATTTTTGAGCAGTTACCAGCTGATCACGTCCAAATAAAAGTTTAGCACGACTGGGTCCAAAGATTGGAGTAGAAGAAGTAACACCTGGTTGGGTTATTTTGACCCAACAACTGGTTTATTCTTTATTTCTCCAAACGACAGCCTGCAAAATGTTCTAAATATTACTGTAGCCCAGATATTAATAGGTATAGATGTATAATTAAGTAATGCACAAATAAGTGTTATTAATAAATATGTGATTTATATGGTAACACATTGAGTTGTTAGTACATGGTTAAAAGCAGATATTGCCTATTGTGCTTAAAAAATGCCAAGTTCATCGAGTAAAAAGTTAAAACTGTTGAATGTTTAAAATGTGCAAGTTGTATATTTGTGTTTTTATGGAGTTGTTAATTTTTGGAAGATCATTCCCTAGAAATTGTATAAGATTATGCAGGCTTTTATTAAATTATTTTTCTTAAAACCGGAAGTTTGGGGCGGAAGAATAGCGGAGATATAGCGAAAAAAAAAAACGGAGAGGGAGAGAGACTGAGAGGAGAAGCATGCTACTGACGCAGTTACCAAGTGAACAGGTTTGAGTTCTGTTCTATCGGAGTTTAATTGCAAGTTTTAGAGGTCGGCATGATACTCTAAAACAATGCAGACTTCTGTAAGAGACTGAGAAGTTCAGATAGAATTTCCCGGAGTTTTATATTTTCTGGATACCAGCTCGTTAATACAGCGAGGTGAGGTTAGCAACGCGAACCGACTGAGCAAGTTAGCTAACCCAGCTACACGTGTTCGGTGGACCGTCGCTAATCGGGAGATACGGAATAACTGCAGGGAGGTGATCAACAGCTGCTACTCGGCGTGTGAGCAGGAATAGGACAAGTCGGATTCGGTGGATAATTTCCGAACGAGGAAATAAGGTACCGTCCGTTTATTTTTGGTTTGTTGCTCTTAGGAGTGAAACGACCAGTGAGTTTTTGGTCTCACCGACCCCAAGCACCGAATCAGGCCTGCAACGTTTTTGTTTCGAGTAATTTTGATCATTTATTTGGACATTAAATTAATAAAAATAAAAGGGGGAAAGCCAATAGATTTACTTTATATGAAACTTTAATTTGAAATTTTATATGGAACTGTTTAATTTGTTTTATTGTTTAATTAAACTTGAATTTATATTTTTCTAAACAAGCTTAGTGATTATTACTGTTTATGCATAGAAAATACTATTGTGACTTGGAATTGTGAGTGCACATATATGTTTTATTCTGTGCTTATAGTATTTTTATTTAACAATAGAGGTATATATAGTCATAGTGACCCAAGTCTTATTATATTAAAATATAGAATAATCTGAGTTATCATACAAGTAAAATAGATTAAAAGGACTCGGGGCCCTTTTCTACATAAGTTGACAGTAGACGGGCTACATAAAATGGAGGCACCGCTGGGATAAGTCTTGGGTATTTAAAGGTTAAAGTAGTTACTAAAACAAAGACTGTGACAACTTGTAAAGATGGCAGACAAGAAGGAGTTAGTGTCTGAGCTGAAAACGTGGTGCAGGGGTGAAGGTTTGGATGAAGCTCATGGACTACTTGTAGTTGTTCCAGAAGATGTTGAAATATCCCAAATTGAAGAGACTCTCCAGACTATTAAGTGCTTGGGCCGAGTACGAGTTAGGGGAAGAATCTTTAATGTAAGATCGAACAACCTGATGGTCTTGTGTGAATGCAAGGAAGTTCTAACTGCAGTAGAGGTTCCACCTGAGGT
The DNA here is from genome assembly GCA_011419295.1 of Clarias macrocephalus. Classification (NCBI taxonomy): domain Eukaryota; kingdom Metazoa; phylum Chordata; class Actinopteri; order Siluriformes; family Clariidae; genus Clarias; species Clarias macrocephalus. Next base: position 17,312 of record JAAGKR010008986.1, on the reverse strand, counting down.
CTATTTTCCAGAGGGTGATGAAACATGGTCAGTAGTCATTACAGATACGGCCCCAGTTTCAAATGAAGATTTTAATAGCAAATTAGCATTATTGCTTCAGTCCGAGGGTAATAAGAGCTGAGGAGGAATATGAGGCTTCAAGGATGAAGATCAACACTTCAGTACATGCAATACAAACCACACAGATAGCTGATGTGAAACAGTCTGAGATTCAGAGCCTAAAAGCTGAAATGAAAGAGCTTAAGTCCCTTATTTCATCTGTTGTGGTTCCACCAGTGGAAACTCAGGAGGAGTGTCCTACAAATGTGCTTTTAGTTAATACACCGGCAAATGAAAGGGGTCAAGATTGTGAACTCAGAGCTTTAAAGAAACATGTGAAAAGACTACAGCACAAACTAAATAAGAGTCACTGCAGCAGGTACTTCGGTCAATCCAGCTACAGTTTCAACAGTTGAAGCTTCACCTAAAGCTAGTAGTTTTCCTAGTAGACCCTTTAGACCCTCTGAGGATCAGTTTTGCTACCGGTGTGGAGGAAATGGACACTTTGCAGCAAAGTGCCATTATCCCAAGAATCAGACCAAAGTTATTAAAAGACTGATTCAAGCCTTAAAGCTATGGAGAGAAAATCAGCCTTCTAGTAACAGCTGAGGGGCTGAAATGAATTGTACAGTTAAGAGGAGTCTTGTGGTCACACCTGAAAACACAGGCATACCTGAAGGTTTGATTGGGCCACCTAGTATAGTACAATTAAAAGTCAATGGCCATCCCTGTGATGCTCTGTTTGACAGTGGCTCACAAGTTACCATCGTATTTGAGTCCTGGTACCAAAAACACTTGTATGATGTACCAGTGCATCCTGTGCCTGGTCTTGCTCTCTGGGGTTTAAGTGAGTCAGATGCGAGTTATCCCTACCGTGGCTACATTGTAGTGGATCTTGAGTATCCAGGTATCCAGCAGAAATCACTGGAACCAGTAAGACCGTAACAGTCCTTGCTCTCATTTGTCCCAGCCCCCGAACAGCAGAACAGACTCCTGTCATTGTTGGTACAAACACCAGTCATGTCAGAAGCCTAATCAAGCAATGCAGAGAAAGTGGTTTAGATATCACCCAGACATTAGGGATAGATGCTGGCCATGCAGAAGAGATTGCAGCTAGCGATTTGGCTCCACCAAATCAAGATGACAGTATTGGTGTGGTGACGTGGCAAGGTCCTGGTTCTCTGACTTTACCCCCTGGGGAAGATTTACAAATTGTTTGCAAAGTTGACTTCAAGCAGCCGGTGGGCAAAGAAATCCTGATGGTTGATGCATCCTCATCAGTTTCACTTCCAGCCAGTGTGTTATTGCAACCCATGGTGGTTCCAAGCTATGCAGTGAATGTCAACAACTTTAGAATATTAGTACAGAACCAGTCTGTAGACAATTGTACCAGCAGGAACAGTGATGGGACATGTGTACCCCACTGAAAGTGTCACTTCTGTTTCTTCTGTTAAGACGCAGTCAACCAGTTTTGATGTCAACCAGATTAAGTTTGGAGACTCTCCTGTTGCAGAGGAATGGAAAGAGCGACTGAGACAGCAGCTGTCACAAAAATCCAATGTTTTCTCCCTGACTGAATGGGATGTTGGGTTAGCTAAAGGTGTAGAGCACACCATCCGAATGTCTGATCCCAGACCTTTCAGACAGCGCTCTCGGCGACTTACCCCTGCCGACATTAATGATGTGAGGAAACACCTGCAGGAGCTCCTCTGTGCAGGCATTATTAAGGAGTCTCATAGCCCCTATGCTTCCCCAATTGTGATAGTCCCATTTTTCTTCCGTACAATCAGTATGTGCATTGATTACAGGCTACTGAATAGTTCCTGACCAGTATACCACACCTTGCATCGATGATGCGCTGGACTCCTTGTCTGGAAGCAAGTGGTTCTCTGTGCTTGACTTAAGAAGTGGCTATTACCAAATATCAATGGCTGAGGAAGACAAAGAGAAAACTGCATTTATCTGCCCCCTAGGGTTCTTTCAGTTTGAGAGGATGCCTCAGGGCATAACTGGAGTGCCTGCTACTTTCCAGCGATTAATGGAAAGGACAGTTGGTGATATGAACTTGCTCCAGGTCCTTGTTTACCTTGATGATTTAATTATCTTTGGAAAGACTTTGGAAGAACACGAAGAGAGACTTCTCAAGGTCTTGGACCGACTTGAGGAGGCTGGGTTGAAGATATCACTAGACAAGTGTCAGTTTTGTCAGCCTAAGGTGAAATATCTTGGACACATTGTGTCTGCGGATGGTGTCTCACCTGATCCAGAAAAGATTAAGGCTGTCACGAACTGGCCACAACCTACTGACCTAAAAACTTTGAAATCGTTCTTGGGTTTCTGTGGGTATTACCGGAGATTTATTGCCAACTATGCTTCCATTGTCAGGCCGCTGACTGAGCTAACAAAAGGTTACGCCCCAACCCAAAAGAGCAGAAAATGTAACAAAGATCCGACCAAGTGCTACCTGAAAGTGTCAGAGCCCTTTGGCAGCAGATGGGATCAGTCTTGTAAGGCTGCATTCCACCAGATCATTTACTGTCTGACCCATGCACCAGTGTTAGCATTCGCTGATCCTGAGAGGCCATACATCCTACATGTGGATGCTAGCTTGCAAGGGATTGGAGCTGTTCTCTACCAGGAGTATCCTGAGGGTTTAAGACCTGTAGCATTTGCTAGCAGGAAGCTGAGCCAGTCTGAGACACGTTACCCAATACACCAGTTGGAGTTCTTATCTCTTAAGTGGGCTGTGGTGGATAAGTTTCACGATTACCTATATGGGGCACGGTTCACGGTACGTACCGATAACAACCCCTTAAGGTATGTGCTCACAACAGCCAAACTTAATGCGGTTGGACACAGATGGCTCGCTGCCTTATCCACATATGATTTTAATGTGCAATACAGACCTGGCAAGCACAACATAGATGCAGACCTTCTCTCTAGAAACTTTCCTGATGGAAATGACACTACAGATTGGGAGACAATACCACAGGATGGTGTTAGGTCAATATGTCAGCGAGTCTGTACCCCCGTGTCTTTAGCTAGTTTAACCAGATATGTGGATCAGTTAAGAGCATCCCCTGATTGTATTCCTGACATCTACACATATCCAGTGCAAATGGAATTAAAGTCATTAGAGCACATGTCAAAACCAGAACTTGTACGTGCTCAAAAGAATGATGCCGTAATAGGACCTGCTGTCCAAGCCGTTGCACAGCAGAAATGGCCAGAGAACACTGACACTAATACAGAATTTGGTCAGTTGAAACGAGAAGCGGATAAGTTGATGCTAAAGGAGGGCCTACTCTATAGGTTGAATAAACGACTTTCAGGCGAAGAGTACACACAACTTGTCTTGCCAAAAGTGTTTTGTGAAGCCGTGCTGAAATCAATGCACGATGATCTAGGACACCTGGGTATAGAAAGAACCACTGATCTCCTGAGAAGTAGATTTTTCTGGCCCAGAATGTCAAGAGATGTAGAGCAACACATAAAGAATTGTGGGAAATGTATCACTCGTAAGGCTCCTGTCCAAAGAGTAGGTCCACTACATCAGATCATAAGCAATGGACCAATGGATCTTGTATGTATTATAACAGATCCCTAATTGTTCAAGCTGTTAAAATTCTGAATTTTGGGAGGGGCCAAAAAAACTAACCATAAATATGAATCAAACAGTGCAAAACATAATTGCTTCAAAATTGCATCATATTTATATATAGAATTAACAATCAGCCAAAAAAAGGAAAAAGGAAAATGAGTCTAACAAGCTGAAAGAACAGGCAAATAGCAAATCTTTGAAAGAAAATGATAAACCCAATTCAGACCTGTATGAATGAATATGGTTTGCAAGAAACCTTGAAATAGTCCATTGATGAGTAAAAATGATTCTTGAGAAGAAGAGATCCAAAAGGTCTATCCAAGATCCGCACCAAAGTTTGCTCTTATTCCTTGTGCAATTAATCCATTAGGACTCACAAGCAATGTCAGCAATATAGCATTCCATTTGCTTCTCTTGTAGAATCCAGAAAACAGTTAATAATGTACACCAAGGAGTCCTTTTTTAGATTGAGCAGAAAACAAAACGTTTCTCAATCAGGACAACTTCAATATGGCGATGCAGCAGGAAAGCCATGCTTTTCTCTGGCCAAACAGATCTCTCTTGTTCTACTACATGTCCTACTTCTTAACCCAATGCATGAGCACTCTAGGGCCCCCTTGTGGTGAGTAAAGCAGAACATGTTAACAGGCCCATGTCTGTTACAGTATTGACTTTCTTTCAGTGGAACCAGATTCCAAAGGCATGAGCAATGTTTTAGTGGTTACTGACCATTTTACCCGCTATGCTCAAGCATTCCCTACAACGAACCAAAAGGCTCAGACTGTAGCAAAATTCTTAGTTGAAAAGTATTTTGTACATTATGGCCTGCCTGCTAGGATCCATTCTGATCAGGGCAGAGACTTCGAGAGCCATTTGATCAACGATCTCTTGAAGATGATGGGAGTCCGTAAATCACGGACGACTCCATATCACCCACAAGGAGATCCACAGCCAGAGAGGTTCAACCGAACTTTACTAGCAATGCTAGGAACACTGAGCCAAGAGAAGAAACGCCAATGGAGTCAACATGTGGGACATTTGGTACATGCCTACAATAGCACTAAATGTGATGCTACGGGGTATTCACCCTACTTCTTGATGTTCGGCAGAGAAGCCAGACTCCCAGTAGACTTGTGCTTTGGTACATCTCCAGATGGAAAAGGAGATGGTCACACAAAATATGTGGCAAAGTTAAAGAAAGACTTGCAGAGAGCTTACCAACTAGCCTCTGAAAACGCAGACAAAACTCACCAAAAGAATAAAAAGTCATATGATAAGAGGGTGGGCTTTCAGTCACTGGAAACAGGAGACAGAGTGTTACTCAAGAACCTGGGGCTGAAAGGCAAACACAAGTTACAGACACGATGGAGTCCCATTCCCTACACTGTAGTGTGGAAAATGCCCAACTTGCCTGTTTATAAGGTGAAACGCGAGGCGGGAGGGGACATCAAAACAATCCATAGAGATCACATACTGCCGATAGGGCAGTGGGTGCGACTCCCAAGGATGGAGAAGGATGATGATTTGCCTAAAAGGCCAAAGACGAGAGCTAAGACTTCCAAGAAATGGATGCAAACTTCCCTGGAATCTCAGACAATCTCACAGGCGTCCCTAGATTCAGATTCATCCTCTGATTCTGAGTATTGTAGACCCACCAGACCCCGTTATACGCATTCAGAAAATGTGAAGCCAACAGCCAGAAGGGCTGTAGAGCTCTCAGCTTCTCTAAAAGAGGAGGCAAGTGCCTTTCCTCAAATGAATGAGGGTCAGGAAGATGGTTCAGGAGAGGAATCTCGGCATGAAAGAGAAGAGGAGATTAGTCAGGATTCTCATTCTGAAGCGGAAAGTGATCCAGATCAAGAAGAATCTGGACCGGACACAGATTCCGATACTCCTGATGCACCATGCCCAAAGGAACTAGACAGTTCTAGTAGTTTGGGAAACCGAATGTCTAGAGACACTGACGCCCGTCCGAAGAGAGCTGTAAAGCCTATTGTTAAGTTAACCTATGATGAGCCAGGTAAAGGCCGAGATCAGCCAATTACTATTATACACAGAGGTGTTGTGATTAAAATTGGAAAAGGATAGTAAATTAGTTAAGGTTGGCCACCTTTCCCACTTCCTATTGTTGAGTTAAAAGTTAAGTCTGTTGAGGACACCAGACATTTAGAAGGGGCAGGGTGTAGCCCAGATATTAATAGGTATAAATGTATAATTAAGTAATGCACAAATAAGTGTTATTAATAAATATGTGATTTATATGGTAACACATTGAGTTGTTAGTACATGGTTAAAAGCAGATATTGCCTATTGTGCTTAAAAAATGCCAAGTTCATCGAGTAAAAAGTTAAAACTGTTGAATGTTTACAATGTGCAAGATGTATATTTGTGTTTTTATGGAGTTGTTAATTTTTGGAAGATCATTCCCTAGAAATTGTATAAGATTATGCAGGCTTTTATTTAATTATTTTTCTTAAAACCGGAAGTTTGGGGCGGAAGAATAGCGGAGATATAGCGAAAAAAAAAAAAAAAACGGAGAGGGAGAGAGACTGAGAGGAGAGGCATGCTGCTGACGCAGTTACCAAGTGAACAGGTTTAAATTCTGTTCTATCGGAGTTTAATTGCAAGTGTTAGAGGTCGGCATGATACTCTAAAACAATGCAAACTTCTGTGAGAGACTGAGAAGTTCAGATAGAATTTTCCGGAGTTTTATATTTTCTGGATACCAGCTCGTTAATACAGCGAGGTGAGGTTAGCAACGCGAACCGACGGAGCAAGTTAGCTAACCCAGCTACACGTGCTTCGGTGGACCGTCGCTAATCGGGAGATACGGAATAACTGCGGGGAGGTGATCAACAGCTGCTACTCGGCGTGTGAGCAGGAATAGGACAAGTCGGATTCGGTGGATAATCTCCGAACGAGGAAATAAGGTACCGTCCGTTTATTTTTGGTTTGTTGCTCTTAGGAGTGAAACGACCAGTGAGTTTTTGGTCTCACCGACCCCAAGCACCGAATCAGGCCTGCAACGTTTTTGTTTCGAGTAATTTTGATCATTTATTTGGACATTAAATTAATAAAAATAAAAGGGGGAAAGCCAATAGATTTACTTTATATGAAACTTTAATTTGAAATTTTATATGAAACTGTTTAATTTGTTTTATTGTTTAATTAAACTTGAATTTATATTTTTCTAAACAAGCTTAGTGATTATTACTGTTTATGCATAGAAAATACTATTGTGACTTGGAATTGTGAGTGGACACATATGTTTTATTCTGTGCTTATAGTATTTTTATTTAACAATAGAGGTATATATAGTCATAGTGACCCAAGTCTTATTATATTAAAATATAGAATAATCTGAGTTATCATACAAGTAAAATAGATTAAAAGGACTCAGGGCCCTTTTCTACATACGTTGACAGTAGACGGGCTACATTACTATTATTGTGTCACAAAGTGTAGTTTTAAGAGATGTTTAAGCGAGAATGTATGTGTGTACAGCTCAAAACATCAATTGGTTATGGGTGGCAATAGAGGCAAACAACTGCACCCACATTGTAGTATATAATGTCCATTTCATACAAACTGCATTGCCGATGGTTTAGCAGCTTTCTAATTTCCCATGAACTGTCATGGATGCTCACTGTGTTTCTGCTATAACATGCACAGATATGAATAACAACATGTTTGATCAGAAGACTTCCCAATGAATGTCTGGATTGAGTAAGAATTAGTTTTACAGATATTTATTTTAAGATTGGAAATTCAGTTGAGCTTTTTTTTTTGTCCCATTAAAATTTTGAATACTGAATTCTGAAATGTGAATAATGACTGAAATATTTTAATAATGATTGTTAGTGCACTGTAAAAACTCCAACTAGAAAAATGTTGGCATAATGAGTATTTATTAGTAATCTGGACAATAAGACATGAAAAAGGTGACTGAACTAGTGAAAACAAGCTCATTAAAAATTGCTGGGTCAACTAAGGCTTAATTACTGAACAGACTTGCTAATTCAAGTTAACACGCACAGAAGTTGGTTCGTAAGCTGCTGTTACGTTTCTGAAGTTGGCGCATGCCTGTTGGGTGCAGCGGGTATTTTGAACATCATCTGAATTAATAGCTTGTTTCTCCACCTCACAATGGACAACTTCTTTTAAACTTTGGTAAGTGCATATATTTATATCGAAGTCCTTCGTAGAAATTGTCTTAACATAAATGAGCGTTATTATATGGTGCTCTTTGTGAAGTACATATAGCTTGGTGCAGTTGTTGATTTAACGTGAGACAGTGAGAGCTGTAAGTCTTCCTGTAACCTGAGTTACTACAATCAATATATTTTGTATTATTTTAAGTTTACTACATTTATTTATTTATTACAGGTGTTGCATGTTATGAAGTATTTATTAAATTGTTTTAATTTAGAATTGAATATTATTTAATTAATATTTACAGCACATTATTATTTTGTCTATATCCCTGCATGTGTGATATTTTATTTATTGGTTATGTTGCTTATGTTGCTTATGTTAAGAGGAACTAACAAGTTACCTGCCTGGGGTTTCCCATGAGACAGGTGAGAGTGTGACACGGTGTGAGAGAAGCACATGAGGGCAGTTTGTGTACTGTCTTGCAGTTTGGCTTAATAAAATTAATTGTTGCAAACTTAACTGTAGTCGCTTATTACCCACAGCCAAAGAGACAGGAGAAGAGTAAGAAAAGTCTAGAAAGTCGGGTTACATTCATAATAACTCAACACCTGGTATTTATAATTTGCAGTATTTGCTCCACAAATGTGTTTGTAAACTTTTCAGGGGGAAGTTAGTGGATATCCTCAACTTTTGGTTCCTAAAACGGAGGTAACTTTCTGGGTATGTTTGATGTCTTTTAATTTCCTAATGATTATTTGAAAGAGTGTTATCGGTTTTCAAGGAAATCGTTAATTTACTTAACGCATCTCTTGAAACCGCATCTTGCTAATGCTCAAAGTAATTAAACACATTGAGTACTGTTAACTTAAATAATTGCAATTAGGTCAAATTAATAGATCTTTTTGAGTATTCAGAACTTTTTGATATTTTATATATCGTGAGTACGTAAGTAACAGTAACTGTCACCCTAAAATTCCACCATGTAAAACTCTATAGAGCGCTGGTGGCTCAGTGGTAAGTGTTTTGCCTGCCATGTGAACGCCCCGGGTTCGATCCCCAGCCCGGCTTGTCTGATGTGGTGACAGCAGCAACTATTGATTTGATTTGCAACAAGTTCAACAAACTCAAAAATGTATAGTTGTCTTTACTTAAAATTGGAAACATCATCACTTAAAAATTTATGTACCTTATTACAGTGTACGTAGCACTTCAGGGTTTTTTTTTTTTTTTTGCGTCATGGCATTTTTTGTACAATGTGGGTGATGCAGAGCATGTGGGAAAGGCAACTGTGTGTAGAGACGTTCACACAGTATGTCTGGCACTTAAACACTTTTTACACACACTGTAAACTCGATTAAGTTGGCTCCCTCACATTTTTGGAGTTTTATCAGTTACATATATTTTTTTAAGTAATGATGTTTCCAATTTTAAGTAAACTATAATTTTTTAAAAAATAAATTGATGTTGCAGTTGTTGGGAATCGAACCCGGGTCTTTTGCACGGCAGGCGAAACACTTACCACTGAGCCACCAGAGCGCTATAGAGTTTAAGAAGGTGGAATTTTAAGGTGACAGTTACTGTTACTTACGTACTTATGATTACTTAAAATATCAAAAGGTTCTGAATACTCAAAAAAGTCTATTAATTTTACCTAATTGCAAATATTTAAGTTAACAGTACTCAATGTGTTGAATTACTTTGAGCATTAGGGTTTACAGTGTATAATAAAAGAGAAGCCGATGTTAAATGTGCTATTTAATCCTCTCACGCATTCACTCTGTCCATTATTTTTTGCCCAGCCAACTCTCTTTCTTTAGTCGATGTAGCCGTATTGCTTTTTTTCATTATTATTGCCTTGAATTCTTCATATGCTGCATTAAAACCTCCAACTCCGCCTCTGTGAAGTATGCCGCTCTCTTTTTTCACTTTGATTTTCCATTTTGACTCGTGAAATCGGCGATCCATTGAAAATGTCTTCATGTATGCACCGTGCACGCGCATTAACTCTGGGTAACCAGTAGGAGGTTGATTAAACTTACTCTGCTCAGGGGTTTTGGAACCGACATACTCATAGTATGCAGGTTTGGAGTAAATCAACCCTGTGGTTGATTTTACCAAATGGTAAGTTAACCCAGCTTACCCAGAAAAACAATTTTTCATAAAAACAAACATCGTATCTGAGAGGCAAAAGAATCATGGAATCATGAAATTTTTCATGTACGTTTTACTGAAATTATGTTTTTGACCTGCAGGGACCATTCACAGAAAAACTATCCGACAGAAAAAACATAATTTCAGTAAAACGTACATGAAAAATTTCATGATTCCATGATTCTTTTGCCTTAGATATGTTTTTTTTTTTTTGTGAAAATAATTGGTGTTTTTCAGGTTTCCTCTGTCACCAACTTTCATACACAACCTTATAAGACAAAACCTTAAAGAACAACAAATGTTGCCTCAGATGTGTTATAATTTTTCTGAAAAAGTTTCTAAAATGACATCGTACTTACACATAGCCTTGACGCTTAACAGATCTTTCATACATGAAGTTTTAACGACAGACACCATAAACAATTCCCTCAGATACAATATGATGCTAAAAGTTTATGAAAAGAAAAAAAAAGTAAAAATTGCAAAGCGTATAAACTTTATTATTCACATTTAGCTCCCCGAACTTTCACAAGTGAAGGCATAGTGATGCAGGGAAAACAAGACAAAACACTAAAGAATGTTGACTTTTTACCTTAGATTTTTGAGAAAAAAGTTTCTAACAAGTTTAGCATCTCCTGTGAATGCATAGTTGTCTGGCCAAGCCTTTATTACATCAGGCACAAGGACACTCACCTTTAGTAAATGCTCCTAAACCCTTATCTTCTATTAACTATCACCCCTATGACCCCTGACAGAACTTCCATTCGTTAGTGACAGAGGAAACATGAAAAAACCAACAACAATTCCCGCAAATAAAGTATGTTGCTAAATGTTTACGAAAGAGACTGTGTAGTCAAAATTGCAATGCATATACGGTAAAGACTTGATATTCACATTTAGTTAGTAAAGGCATAGCGGCACAGGGCGAAACCATAAAGAACGTTGACTTTAACTTAGGTTTGAAACAAAAGTTTATCACCTCATTGTGCATTGTTTTTTTTTTCAATCCACCCTCTTGTTACATCCCCACAAACAGACACATACGTACGCAGACACATATACATGAAAACAAGACAAAACCATAAAAGATATCAGCTTTTTTTCCCTCTCAGATACAATGTTTGTTTTCATGAAAAATTGTTTTTCTGTAGCTAAAGTTCTGGTTTTCATAGGTGAAGAAATAATGTAATCAAAGACAAAACCATCATGAATGAAAACTGTCGCTTAAGATGTGCTAGAAGAGTTTAATAGAAACTTTCTAGTCATTACAAAAGTTTCTAAAACGACATTATACTTACACGTAGGCTTGATGCTTAACAGATCGTTCATGCATGAAGGTTTAGCGACAGAGGAAACGAAAAAATACAACAACAATTCCCTCAAATAAAGAATGTTGCTAAATGTTTATGAAGAAAGACTGTGTAGTCAAAATTGCAACACATACAGTATAAAGATTTAATATTCACATTTAGTTACCTGAACCTTCAAAAGTAAAGGCATAGCAGCACAGGGTGAAACCATAAAGAACGTTGACTTTAACTTAGGTTTGAAACAGAAGTTTAATACCTCATTGTGCATTGTTTTTTTTAAATCCACCCTCTTGTTACATCCCCACAAACACACACATACGTATGCAGACACATATACAAGGTAACAAGACAAAAAAAAAAAAAAAAGGACATCAGCTTTTCTCTCAGATATGTTGTTTAATTAATTTTTATGAAAAAATTATTTGTGTAGCTAAAATTCTGGTTTTCATAGGTGAAGAAATAATGTAATCAAGGACAAAACCATCAAGAACAAAAACTGTTAACTACTAAGTGTTAAAGTTTAATAGAAACCCTCTAGTCTTTGGAAAAGTTTCTAAAACGACATTATACTTGCACATAGCTTAACAGATTGTTCATACATGAAGGTTGAGTGACAGAGGAACCAAGTCTAAATAATCAAGAACTTCTACTTTTACATTTTTGTTAGATGTTTTTTTTTTTTTTAGTTTCTAAAATAAAATTATTGCTCACAACATTTACTAACAGAACCTAAAATAAATTTCATACATGTAAGTTTAATGACAGAGGAAAGAAGTTTAATCATTCAACAGTGTCAACTTCTAACTCGGATACGTTGTTGCATTTTTATGAAAAGTAATTTGTGTAGCTAAAATTCCGGGGTAATAACTTTCATAGATGAAGGAATATTGTAATGGAAGACAAACCCAACAAGAACAACAACTGTTGGCTCAGATGTGTTAGAGGTTTTCAGAAAAAGTTTGTAAAACGACACCATACTTACACATAGCTTGACGTTTAACAGATCTTTCAAACATTAAGGTTTAGGGATAGACGCCCCAAACAGTTCACTCAGATAAAGTATGCTGGTAAAAGTTTATCAAAAAGGAAAAGACTGCGTAGTCGAAACTGCAAAGCATATAAGCTTTATTATTCACATTTAGCTACCAGAACTTTCACAAATGAAGGCATGGTGACATAGGGAAAACAAGACAAAACCCTAAAGAATGTTGACTTTTACCTTAGATTTTTGAGAAAAGTTTCTAACAGAAGTTTAGCATCTCCTTTGAACGCATAGTTGTCTGGCCATGCCTTTATTACATCAGGCACAAGGACACACACCTGTAGTAAATACTCCTAAACCCTTATCTTCTATTAACTATCGCCCCTATGACCCCTGACAGAACGTCCATGCAGTAGTGACAGAGGAAACATGAAAAAAAAAAATCAATTCCCTCAAATAAAGTATGTTGCTAAATGTTTACGAAAATTGCCACGCATATAAAGATTTAATATTAAAATTTAGTTGCCCAAACTTTCAAAAGTAAAAACATAGCGGAACAGTACAAAACCATGAAGAACGTTGACTTTAACTTAGGTTTGTAACAAATGTTTATCACTTTATTGTGCATTGTTTGTTTTTTTTTAAAATACGCCCTCTTGTTACATCCCCTCAATCATACACATATGTAAACAGACCCATATATATATAAAAACAAGACTAAACCTTATAATATATCAGCTTTTTTTCTCTGTCAGATACATTGTTTGTTTTTAGGAAAAAAAACTGTCGCTTAAGATGTGTTAGAGTTTAATAGAAACTCTCTAGTCTTTAGAAAAGTTTCTAAAACGACATTATACTTACACATAGCCTTGATGCTTAACAGATCTCTCATACATGAAGGTTTAGTGGCAGAGGAACCAAGTCTTAAACAATGAAGAACAACTTCTTTTTTAAGTTTCTAAATTAAAACTATTGCTCACAACATTTACTAACAGAACCTAAAAGAACTTTCATACATGACAGAGGAAACAAGTCTAATCATTCAACAGTATCAACACACAAACACACACACTTGGCATTTTCTAAACAATGCTATTAAACATTAGCCTCATCTCTCCATGAAAAAATAACTGGTTAAACTTTTATTACATCCTAATCTGATAATGGATGTTAACTAACACCCCTATGCCATTACAACGCTGCTATGACAAACAGAAAACAAATTTACTCTTTTCAAGAAAGGTATAGTACCAGGTTTTTAACACATGGTCCTCGTATATAAATATAAGCATATGTAAAACCAGCTAGACTTTTCACCGATCTGTTGGATGAGTTAAACACGCCATTCCTGACTAAATGATCACGGCACTGAGTGCACGATAATTCACGGAGCAGCTTCTGTTTCTTCCAGTATTACTAATCACTACACACACACACGCATGGTCACCTCAGCTCTAGTGTTAGAGAACTTAAAAAAAACTAAATAGTCACAGTCCTACCTAAAAAAATGTGATAAACAACAGATTTAGATGAACACTCTGAAAAATAAACGCCTTTTGTGACTAAGCAGAAGAGGCGGAGGCGGAGTTTCGTCACGCGCAGATCCGGCCAATCGCAACGTCCGAGAGAAAACCTGTTTGATTCCCCTTTCAACAAACTCCGCGCGCATCCCGCACCAGACGCGAACTCGCTGCTCATGCGGTACGCGCGCTTAACATCGGACAAGCTCACGCGCTAAAACCGTTTACCCGCAGACCGGGCTTTCGTCGCGCATATTATTATTTTCTTAGACTCGCTCGCGCGCAACAACGTTTTACTTGTAACATCGAGACCAATTTTTCTTCTTCTTTTTCTTCAAGTCCCTGGGCCGCGACTCGGGGCTCTGACTCTCTGGTAACACTTTTTCTTCTTCTCTTTAAGTAAGTTGAAAAACTAACAAGTTCAACAGTCTCCAGTTATTCAAAGTGATCCACGTTTTTTAACCACACTGTTCTCCTGTTGGTAATAAATAAATATCCCTGTCTTAAACACAAACACCTTGAAATGTATCCCCTCACCAAGCATAACTTTCAAATAAAAACACACTGAACAAATCCTTACAATGAATAAATAAATACATACATATATAAATTAAATAAAGAAATGAAATGAACAAATAAATGAAATAAAGAAATCAAATTTAAATAAATGAAATAAACAAATAAATAAATTAAACGATGTCTAACGCATAAGCATCGTTACCCCCCCCCCCTTTTTTTTATCATTCCTCTAGACCATAAAATGTCGAAAAGGTCGTTCAAAGGTCATAAAAGGTCATAAAAGGGGCAATAAAACTGTCAAAAAGCAGTTTGACGAAAGGTGGTTAGGTATTATTTTTCTCCTCCTCTCGCTTTCACACACGCACACATACACACACTCTGTGTGAGACACTGCTCTGTCACGATTCTTTTCAAAGGTAAAGTGCACGTTAATTTGTTTTATTTTTACTTTATATTTTGTATTCATTATTTTTATGTATAATTTTTTTGCGCTATGGAACGGATCATTTTAGTTTCCATTATTTCTTATGGGAAAATTCTTTGATTTAGTGTTTTGATATACAAGCCCACTTCCCGGACAAATTATGCTCGCAATCCAAGGTTCCACTCTATGGTACTGCATAGTACTGCAGTACTATGAGCATACCAATATGGTTGCATTTACTTGATGTGGCTTTAGCAAATAAATGTTTGCATGGTGTGGTTTGCATCCATACAATGGGTATGTTGCCAGTCAGAACCTGTACAAACCAACTTTGTGCACAATTACAAAAGTGCTTCAAACTAAATAAATTTAAATTCAAATTAAATTTACATTTTATTTGTCAAATACACAGCCATACACAGTATGATATGCAGTGAAATGCTTATACGACTGCCATGACCAAATATTTTAAAAAAGAAAATTTTAGAGTATTCAAATAAAGAAATAGAATATGAAATAAGAAAATAAAATATGAAATAAGATTTTTTGCTGTAAATTTTACAACATGTACAAGTAATAAGATAGAATTAAAATAGAATTGAAATCAAATTGAAAATTGAAATTGTACTTGTGTCCTCCAGCAGAAGTGTTGTCAACTTACTGACATTGTTCATTTGGCTGGCATGTAACACTGCACCCTCACAGGGAGTCCTGAATGCTCTCTTTTAGTGAAAGTAGCTAAACTCATCCTCATATTACAAACTCAGTTAGGGTCGCTGTTTTTTCATACACTGCTTAAACACACATCTTTTTATTGGCCAGATTATGTAGCTAGAAGATAAAGAAGTATCGATTTCTTTTATTCTATTATTGTATAGGATGCCATTGTACCACTTTAAAGAAATCTAGTACAGTGGTACTTTTTCAGGAACTGATGAAAAATGCGGTTTGAAGCATTCAAATCGGTTTGAGTATACAATGTATAACATACCAAAAGCACAATGTTCAGCAAGAAAATTAAACATACAGTAGGAGCCCTGTCAAACAGCCACCTGGAACATGGCGGGTCCCATTGCGAACCATGACAAGTTCGTGCACGATCCGTGATCCCCCGCGATGGCGCAGTTAGCGATGCCCTGCCCCATAAACACCCCTATGCGCTTTCCAATAAGATGGTTGCAATGCTGTATAATCTTGCCAGGTGGAGCATTGACTGCTTCAGTTAACTGCAGTGACCAGGCGCTGTCAACATAGTTTCATAAATAGATGATATGGTAAAAAAATTTAATAAAACAGAAAATTTTTTTGTTATAAATCACTCAATACACAACCCCCTCTCCGGGAACCATTACCTTATCGCGGTGGAGAGGTTTGCGTGCCCTCAGCGGTGTTGTCTGGAGCCATGTGCTCTTGGTAGGGTCTCCCAAGGCAAATAGGTCTCAGTCGAGGGGCCAGACTAAATATGGTTTAAAAAACCCCATGAATAAAAGAGGAGGGAGAAGAGTGACCTTGCCCGGAGGAAGCCCGGGGCCCATGTCTGGAGCCAGACCTGGACAGAGGGCCCGTCAGCGAGCGCCTGGTGGCCGGATCTGCCACGGGGCCCGGCCGGGCACAGCATGAAAGAGCAACGTGGAAACCAGTCCTCCCCCATCTCGTGGACCCACCACCTGCGAGAAAAACCGGTGGGGTAGGGTGTGCTGCTATTTGGGTAGCAGTGAAGGCCGAGGGCCTCGACGGACCAGACCCGGGCGGAAGAAGCTGGCTCTAGGGACGTGGAACGTTTCTTCTCTGTGGGGGAAGGAGCCGAGCTTGTGCGGGAGGTGGAGCGTTATCAGTTAGATCTGGTCGGGCTTACCTCGACACACAGCCTCGGCTCGTTCTTTGTTCTTCTCCGGAGTTGCCCAGGGTGTGAGGCACCAGGTGGGTGTGGGGATACTCACGAGTCCCCGGCTGAGTGCCATGACATTGGAGTTTAGCCCAGTGGACGAGAGGGTCGCCGCTCTGCGCCTGAAGGCCATGAAGGGGATGACTCTCACTGTTGTCTGTGCTTATGCACCAAACAGCAGTTCAGAGTACTCTTCCTTCTTGGACACTCTGAATGGAGTATTGCTTCGGGCCCCAGTAGGGGATTCTATAGTCTTGCTGGGGGACTTCAATGCACACGTGGGCAATGATGGAGATACTTGGAGGGGCGTGATTGGGAGGAACGGCCTCCCTGGTCTAAACCCGAGCGGTGTTTTGTTATTGGATTTCTGTGCTAGTCATGGATTGTCAATAACAAATACCATGTTTGAGCATAGGGATGCTCATAAGGGTACTTGGTACCAGAGCACCTTAGGCCGAAGGTCATTGATTGACTTTGTGATCGTATCATCTGACCTGAGGCCATATGTCTTGGACACTCGGGTAAAGAGAGGGGCAGAGCTGTCAACTGATCACCATCTGGTGGTGAGTTGGGTCAGGTGGCAGGGGAGGCCACTGGACAGACCTGGTAAGCCCAAACATGTAGTGCGGGTGAATTGGGAACGTCTAGGGGAGGCCCCTGTCCAAGAGGCCTTCAACTCCCACCTCCAGCAGAGCTTTTCCAGCATCCCTGTAGGAGCTGGGGATA